>VMOF01000111.1:17908668-18057667 GCA_011764245.1 Trialeurodes vaporariorum | reverse complement strand
CTTACTGTCGTATGAGATCGTCAAAATGTGGCCAAAAAGTTGCGAAAAAGTGGCCATAAAGTGGCCAAAAATCAAAAGTAAATCATCATCAATTTACTCATTTTTTAACTTTCAAGACCAAGACCAATTTTAATCGCAGAAAACTCTCATAGCAAGTAATTTAAATCTAGAAATTTAGAAATATCTTAAATTACACTGAAAAAAAAAATTATAACTTTAAGTATTTACTTACTTTTAAAGTATGGTGAAGACTAAACATTCTTAGTTTCACCATTTAAAATAGTTAAATCAACCCCGTGCTGCTTTAATTCAACTACTTAAAATGGTAAAACTAAGAATATTTAGTCTCGACCATATACTTTCAAGTAAATAAATACATGAAGTTCGTAAATTTTTTGATCTCACAACTAACGAAGTTAGAAATTGAGAAAGTATTGCGATGGCGCAGATTACTGTCTGTCTGTATCCGAGCATAGCTTTTGAACAAATCGTCCGTATGCATCAAAATTTTGCAGATAAGTTGCTTTTAACATTCTTCAGAGGCGTTTTTTTTCTCTCTCTCTCGAAATTTTAAAGTCTAAGCAAGCTATGGACGATAAAAGTTTCCATTAACATCAATGGGTAAATGATTACAAATGGGGAAAGTTTGGAATATGTCAAATTTAGCTGTTTGAATTTTGATAGAAATGTGCTAAAAACATTCTGTAACCAGTCTACTGTAAAATTAAACTCCTTTAGGGGGATCTGGGGGGTCTCCCCCAGCACATCACAGGGGGGTCCGGGAGTATCCCCCGGAATATTAAAGGAGGGGATGTGGATCCCCCCAGAATAATTTTGATGTGAGAAAGTGTTCGTGGAGTATTTACTACAGTTTATTTTTTCAGTGTAAGCTCAAGAGGTCGAAAACGATGAGTTTTGATCCCTTTTTTTCATATTTTTGCCGCTTTTTTTATATCTCAGATCATATTGAGCCACGGCAACCCCGGACCAAAGTACCAAGGCACCCAGGCTCTAGTAAACGGTGAATCAGGTGATGCATCAATCGAAAGCCCCCTTTCTACCGGAACAAGTGCTACAGTACAAGTTTATCAAAGACTGAATACCCACTCCCCTCCCCCCCTACCTCTCTTTTCTCTCTCCCTCCTTACCACCCTCTATGTTCCTTGTGCTGAATCCCATTAGTCTCTTCTCTCTCCAATAATTACTCTCCTCTTACTTATTGTTATTATTCCCCCCTCTCTCTCTCTCTCTCTCTCTCCTCCCTTTCCCTCTCTCTATCTCTCTTTCTCTCCTTTCCTCTATTTTTTCACTGCAACCTATACGGGCTCTTATTTTTGGTTTTTTTTTTGTTTTTGTTTTTTTTTTTATTGCGCTTGTAGGTATATTTCATTCTCGCTGTATAAGTACAGTCTCGTTTCATGAATGGTTTTTATGTAACCGTACGTACGTGTTGACTCGCATTTATGTCTCGGTTAACGCGTGTTAATTGGTGGTTGGCTTTTCTCTCTTTTTCTCCCCCCCCCCTTTTCCACTCATTTGTTTTTCGCGTATCACTCCCGTAATAATTGTAATGTTCGCGTCTTCCTTCGTTATTATCCTTCTCAAAGCGCGTTATCATATGAGATGGCCTTTTTTGACCTGGGGTTTGAAATGTTTCAGCGAAGATTTGAATGGGTCTGTTGCGCGCTTTTGCTATAAACGCAGAAATAATTGATTCTACGATACAATGTCACAAGCAGTGGCGTAGCGTGCAATTTGGCAACGTTGTATTGTGTCAATTTAAACCCGTGTAAAAGGTCGAATGCGAAGGTGTTCACCGAACACCCAATAGTTCGATCTTTTTCATCGGTTTAAATGGACGCAATGCAACGTTGCCAAATTGCACGCTACGCCACTGGTCACGAGGAATCCGATAGAAACAACAAAAACTCTTTTAACTTCTCCTTCGTTATCTGCGAAAAAGTAACATCCTAATGGATGGAAGCTGATTTTTTATTCAAAGCTACAGTTGTCAAGTCCAATCATTCCCGGGACAGCCTTTAGGCGCGTGCTTCCGCCCCCCCCCCCCCCTTTCACCACGCAGACTCAAATGTTGCCTATTTTCAACGAAATATTCCAAGAAAATATCCGAAAATTGATTTCTGCGGCGCTTAAAATTTCAAATTTTACAGGCGTCCCCGGTCCCCCCACCCCGCGGGAATTTTCAGGATCCGCCATTGCATGCAGAGCCAAGTAACCATTCAACGCCGAACCGCGCCACCGTTCGCATTTATGTTGCAACTGACATGGCGCCCAGGCCCGGCGGCCGTAATCTTGTCGCGAAAACAACACGCGGTCAATTAAAACAATGAATTGCGTGACAGATTCATCATAATATGAGCTTGAACCTCCAATCCCGCATCCCAATGCGCCCTTCCTCTCCCCTTTCCCCTCCTCTCTTCTCACCCCCCCCCCCACCCGGTAGCTTGAAATTTCCAATTATCGGCTTCAATTGGTTCGCGTTTGTTGGATTAATTAACGGAGAATTTCACGATCGATTCGCTGGATTCGCAGAGCCGAAACACGCCACGAGTGAGGTATTCCGGTATTCCCGCGCGCCGCGACGCACAGTGGAACGAGTATAATTCAGCGGCGGCTCGTGCTATTTGGCAACAATGTTTTCCATCCATTTGTTTCCATGAAAAACAATCGGTTCGATAGTAAAGCGGCGCTTCACCAGCAATCGATTTTTTTCTATTGATTTAAATGGAGGGAAAACACTGTTGCCTAATTGCACGATCCCCCTTTTGGAGTCTATGGGAGAGGCCGGACATGATATGGAAACTTTAAATGCACATATCTTTGTGAATATGCAATGTAGAAGTTTGAAAAGTGTTTCCATTGATTTTATCGTAAAATTTACTCAAAGAATCACACATTGTTAGTTTGTCTTTTGACTGTAGAAACATTCAAATTTTCATTTTTTGTCACATTTTCCATGTCCGACCCCTTTCAATGACTCGCTCCACTGTGCGACGGCTGGCTCCCCCTTCCCACCGGCACTGCATAGTGAGCATCACTGAAACGTAAACATTGCACACCGCGACTAAACGGGTGGAGGGGGGGCGAGGGGTTCCGGAAACCCGCTGGCTCGCTCCCACGACGATCGTAACTTGAATGCACTGACTTGTCGGCGCATCATAATTGCAATCGATGACACTTATAGCCGCGCCTCCGGATCGACCTGTCCTTTTCTAACGCACGCGTTCGGATGAGCCGTGAGAGAGAGAAAGACAAGCTCCTGGATCTGACTGCGGGGGGGGGATGTCCGGTTATGGTCCCCAGTCGCTAGTACTGAGATTTAAACGCGTGGTCAAATCTGAAAAAAAATGAATTTCTCTCTCTCTCTCTCTCCTCTCTCTCTCTCTCTCTCTCTCTCTCGCTCTCTCACTCTCTCTCTCTCTCCCCCCTCCCTCTCTCTTTCTCTCTCATATTTTCTGAGTGGGTCACTCACAGATCCCTGAGCGTTTTTTTTTTTTCTTTCGAAAAAGAAGAATAAAACAGTTGGTTAGCTCCCTTGACACCCCCTTGAGACTTTTTCACTTTGCTGTCTATGGTGTGTTTGTCTCAGGCAAATTATACATGCGTATATGCTTAGGCATTTTACAAGCGGTTTTGTTATATTTTTAGGAGAAAATTTGTATCTGCTCATTTTACCGTGACAGATAACAATGATCGACATTCATCATGCATATTATAGTAACTGTATCCTTAGTTTTTCTGCTGATTCTGATTTTAAAACTCACATGCGCTAGTTTGAATCATTTTCACGGATTACGTTTCTTTGGACTGGTTATTTGACAATTTTGTTGTAAACGCTGTGTGTTCCAATACGTCTGTCATTTATCGCTTCAAAGCACTTCAGGAAAAGAAACAACATACGGAGCAGAGCTGCTGTTTTGCGTTATAATTAATGACATTTTTCAGTTCACCGATTATTTCACCGGTTGAGGAATGATTACACAGTTTAGTACAGTTTAAGACTGTAAAGCATAAAAATACTCGCATCTGCAATCTTTTCTCAACCGGTGGAATCATCGGTGAATAGAAAAGTACCACTCACGGAGGAAAAAGAATGGTAGCAGGAGTACAATAATTATACGATTTTGCTCCTTCAAAAAAATTGTAACCGGAGTATAATTTTATTGGATTTGAAGTACAATTATTGTAGCAGTAGTACACGGAAAAAAAAGACTAGTGAAAATAACCATACGGATACCTGATTTTGGCACCTGCTAGATGTTATGGTAAACTTGACCAGAAGTATGGTACATTTGCCGATACTTTGAGTAAATTCGACATGCAATCAGGGAACATCACCTAGTACCTAGTCAAAACATAGTATACTTCTGGTTAACATTACCATAACATCTAGCAGGTGCCAAAACCAGGTATCCGTATGGTTATTTTCGCCGTAGTTTTTTTTCCGTGTACAATATATTATATCGCAACTACAATTCAGATGAGTAATTAGATTGAAGGTATAGTATATTGTACTACTGCTACAATAATTGTACTACAAATCCAATAAAATTGTACTCCGGTTACAATTTATTTTATTTTTTTTTTTTTTTTTTTTTTTTTTTTTTTTTTTTTTTTTACAATCGTATAATTATTGTACTCCTGCTACAGTTCTTTTTCAGTGTAATTATACGCAAAACGGCAGCTCCGATATGGAAACAAATTACAAAATCGGTTAAAACCATCAGATCTTTATCACCCTTTCAGCGTTACTGTGTGTAAGAACTAAAAAAACATGAACGTTTCAAAGATCTTTTTGCTGGTTTGAAGGTTATTGAACGTGCAAACGTGCCATTGTATTGTATCCAAAAATGTCTTATTTTAACTCAAATCAATAATCGTTCTTTTTTTTCTCTTTGTTACAGGTAAGTCATGTTTCCTGCATTCGATCCTGATTACTTTCCATGTAATAATTCAAGAAATGCACGCATCCAAACGAAACATTCAAATGTTTGTAAGTTATGTTGATGTTTACATTAACGGGTGGTCTATGTAGTTGTATGTCGGTACTAGTAGTGTCTAATGTCAATTCCCCGATGATTCCACCGGTTGAGGAAAGATTACTCAGTTCAATTCAGTGCATGACTATAATAAACTAAAATACTCGCATCTGTAATATTTTCTCAACCGGTGGAGTCGTCGATGACTTTAAAAAATTTGCGGATATTATAATTAATCAACGGAGTTTCCACCGATTAAGGAAAGATTACAGATCAGAGTACTTTCGTGCATTACAGTCATACACAGAACTGAACTGTATAATCTTTTCTCAACCGGTGGAATCATCGGTGAATAGAAAAATAGCATTGATTATACGCAAAACGGCAGCCCTGGTCTAATGTAGCGTGGGATGTTTGAAATGGAAGTGATCTCCCGAGTTAATAAGTGAATTTTGAAAGTGTCTAGTGTGCGCAACGTCATTTTCGCCGAATTTTACGTTGGAATCAATGTGTCTAATTGCTGTGTTGCAGAAGTACGCAACAGACCTATTCTAGCATAGTTATCCGTTAGAACCAGAGCTGCCGTTTTTCGTATAATCAATGGTATTTTTCAATTCGCCGATGATTCCACCGGTTGAGAAAAGATCACACAGTTCAGTTCATTGTGTGACTATACTGCACGAAAATACTCTGATCTGTAATCTTTTCTCAGTTCAATCGTCCTTTAACTATTGAAGCATCCGCAAGTTTTTTAAAGTCATCGACGACTCCACCGGTTGAGAAAAAGATTACAGATTTGAGTTCATTCTTGCAGTACGCAGCCCCACACTGAACTGAAATGTGTAATCTTTTCTCAATCGGTGGAATCATTGGTGAGTTAAAAAATGTCATTAATTGGCGGCACTGGTTAGAAGCGGTGTGTAAATTCGTGAGAGCAAAAGTTAGGAACAGACCCATTTGTTTGTGTAGAATTGCCGAAAGTATCTTCAGTTGAGTACCGATCAGCTCAGAGTTCCTCGTTACTCAATATTGCGGTTCATTTGACGAATAATTACTTCTCTCTGTGCTCCAAAAGATCTCGACATTCCCTCGAAGCGAGTTAAACTGAAACAGTATATGAAGTTAGTACGCACCGGTGGAATTCACCGATTGCGGACCTGGAAGACTGAGATTATCGTAATTGCATTGACGTCGAACGTCGAGCACAAAGTGAGCTTAAGACTCGCTCACACTGTCACGAAGAATCTAAAACAAGTTCGTTGAAGTTATTTTAATCACTTTATTTATCATTGTTCCAAGGATTCTTGAACAATTTAACTATCTAACGTGAGCTTCAAACTGCTTCTGGTCACATTTTTAAGGGATTAAGCCAAGGATCATGCAAACGTCAGCCTGGAAAACCGTCGAGTGCCTCTATTTTATAAGTATGAGAGAGAGAGAGAGAGAGAGAGAGAGAGAGAGAGAGAGAGAGAGAGAGAGAGAGAGAGAGAGAGAGAGAGAGAGAGAGAGAGAGAGAGAGAGGGGGGGGGAGCACGGGAAATGAAATATCTTGTTCTTTTTTGAAATGTGTGAAGAATATAGTGTCGACGAAACAATTAGTGGAAGCTCTGCCAATTTTTTAGCCATAACCTTTGCCATTTGAACCAATGCAAAAATAGTGATTTCTTCTTAGTTCAAAAATCGATTATTTTACAGCGGATCTTTTGCTTGCGCCGTTAATAAACATTCTACATCAGCCGTACTTCATTTTGACTTTGGCAATTTCTATCAGGACAGCCGTTTTGCTGGGAACTATATACGTATTTTCCCAAGTAACTCAAAGTATGTTTGTATTTCTCGTCAAAATTGGACAACGCTAATTTTTTTGTTTATGTTTTCCATTTCCTTGGGCAGTGGCATCGTTTGCAATTTGGCAAAACTAGGTTCGTTCATTCAAATGTATGATGAAGGTCAGCTGATGGGCTCATGAGTGAACCCCTTCGAAGTCGATTTATTACAAGCTGGTTAAAATTTACAAAAGCTGCGTTGAAAGATTGCTGTCCGTAGGGGTAAACAGACTGTACTTATTAGTGATTACACTGGTCCAAATTGGACTTTCCGATGACTCAGCAGCTGGAATTTTGGGAAATTCCGATGTTACTTGAACTTCCGCATAGCTGTGGCTAGTTATTCGTCTTTCTCTCTCTCTCTCTCTCTCTCTCTCTCTCTCTCTCTCTCCTCTCTCTCTCTCTCTCCCTCACTCTCTCTTCTCTTCTTTCTCTCGCCCCCTCCCCCTATCTCCTCTCTTTTCGATTTCGTCCGTTAGGCTCAAGTTGGAGACATAGGACACTTAAACCACTGGCAAAACAACGTCGCGAAGTGAACATACACTGCGACGTTCTAGTGGTGGATTTTGAGGGGGTTGTGGGAGGGGGGAGTGTTGCTGAAAAGGTGAACATCGGAAAGACATCGCTTCGTGTCGTCAAACATCTAACATTTCGAATCGTATAAATATTTAATACGCCCCCGATGATAATCTGGGTCCTATCACGGACCGTACGTTGTAGCCCACGTGTTCCTCCGCCACTACCCCCTTTTAAGCCTCCCCTCCTCACAACCCGCCTTCTTTCTAGTTTTAGTAATATTCTCTCGCGGTCACGATGGATGGGTGGATGGTTGCAACGTTGCCGAGATGACTAGATTTCCGTTTATTCGAGTGTGTGTGAGAGTGAGTGTCGCGCATTGGTCAAAAATGACTAGACTTGGGCGGCAGTGGCGTCTCGTCCAATTGGGCAATCAGGCTTTTTTGCCATTTAAACCTATTCGAAAGTATCGATTTCTTGGAGGTGACTCTATAAAACACTTGCTCTTTCGTTTAAAACCAACTTCCACTGGATCATTTACAATTTTTGATTTAAGGTTCAAAAAAGTGAGGCAAACAAATCAGATTCAGATCGCACGCATGCTGTCACACTTTGAGATAGGACTTATTTATGCCCCCCGCCCCCTCAGTAATGGCGGCAACCTGTGATGAGCGTTCCAAACAAAGACAAATTATCTCTCTCGCTCTCACGTAATCCCCTTTTACTGTCATCTCTCTTTAATTTAAAAAATCGTTTATAGGGACATCTTCCGTGAAATTTTTTGGCTGAAATGAATTCCTCGAGGCATTTTAATGAGATTTTGATAATGATAAAACAAGGCCCTGTATACGAATTTCGAAACATAGAAAGATAGGGTGGTATACATAGAGGGGTCACGGGAGAGTGAGTGGGATAGTTTGGAAGGCTACGCGAGTTTTATCACAACCGATTCCGACCGATGAGTATATTGTTGGGCTAATCGTTGACTTAGCACCAAAACCGTTTATAGCTCGTTGGTGGTAAACGAACCATGCGGAAACTTTTACAAACTAGAGTCCCTATATATGAAAGAGTCTCGCCATACGAGGTTCCATCTCTGATTGGCTACTGAAAAGTGAAGAAGAAGAAGGGGTCTATGAAGCCTGGAGGCGCGCCTCTTGTTTACATCTTCATGGAACCATCTTCACTGCTGCCCAGCTTTGAGGAAACTTTCGGCATTTCCAGCTTGTACTGATGAAATTTGAATTAGAAATTGATGAAAATGTGTTCAGAACAGAATTAAAATTCACGCATTACTTTTAAAACAGGTAGTGAAGCCAACGGGTATTGGAGGTTAGGTTGACCTAACAAAGATTACTTACACACGAATACATGTATAAGTAATCTTTGGCGGGAAGATCGTTGGATAAAAATGTAAACAAGAGGCCGCCTCCAAGCTCCTCAGACATCTTCTTCTTCCTCACTTCTGTTCACGTGTCTTGACTCTTTCATATATAGGGACTCTATTACAAACGATAATCTTTGGTGATTTTAAACTTTCTTTTCTTTTGGCCATCAAATCGATCATTTTTCTGCCCTCCGTGTGTCGGGGGCGATTTCTCACCAACCGCGGCCGCGACCAGCGGACCGGCAGCGATGGGATGGTTGGTGGTGGTTGGTGGAGGTGGTGGTTGGTGGAGGTGGTGGATGGTGGAGGTGGTGGATGGTGGAGGTGGTGGATGGTGGAGGTGGTGGATGGTGGAGGTGGTGGATGGTGGAGGTGGTGGATGGTGGAGGTGGTGGATGGTGGAGATGGTGGAGGTGGTGGATGGTGGAGGTGGTGGATGGTGGAGGTGGTGGATGGTGGAGGTGGTGGATGGTGGAGGTGGTGGATGGTGCGGAGGTGAGAGAGGAGTTAGTCAAGTCACCGCGAGAGAGTCCCTTCACGGTAATCCTAGAATCACATTTTGGAGTGTGTGGTGTGTGTAGACTGAAGGGAAAGTGTGTGTACTATGTAAGTGTGTATGTGTGTTTGTCAGCTGAAATTTGGTGGGCTTCTTCTCGCTTAATCAATAACCGGGTCGGTAACGCAAAGTAGCTACAAGTATGAAGAAAGCTGCTGCCTGCGTCCTAACGTCACTGCTGTCGCCTCACATCACGTCACGTTCACGTCGTAGCCCGTTGCCAGCGCCAACCTCTTTTCTTTCACCCCACAGTCTCAGCAGAAAAATAAACTGTAGGGCATACCCTATATGAACACTTTCTCACATCAAATTTAATCTGGGGGAGACCCCCCAGACCCCCTACAATATTGTGGGGGAGACCGTCAGCCAATGAATTTCAGACTTTTTTAGTAAGCTTTTCGTGAGTTTTGCTGGCTTTTACTTATGATTTAACCATTCATTTGCAGAGCAAAAGTTTTCACGAGCCTCAATTACCCCTAATTGCTCAGTAAATTGACGGTAGGACTTCGTGTGATGTTCGGAGAGGTCCACTTTTTTCGGCAGAATCAATAATCGTGTATTCATTATTCACGGAAAAATAAGACTGGTAGAATTTACCGTCTGCACAGCTGATTTTGGAGTCTGCTATCAAGTATGGTAAATTTAACCGTCACATAATAAATGCAACGTACCTTGTCGTGAAATGTACCAACAGGTTATATTAATTTACCTCAAAGGTACGTTGCATTTACCATATGATGGTAAAATTCACCAAACTTGATAGCAGACTCCAAAATCATCTGTGCAGACGGTAAATTCTACCAGTATTTTTTTTCCGTGTAGCACGCGGTATTCTGAATGAAATGGAACGGTGTGGGCTGTGTACGAAGGGGGGGGGAGGGAGAGAGGGAGAGAAAAAGGGGTGATTGAAAAATGTCCAAAGGAAACGCTAGAGACTTGAGAAATGTAGAGCTTTTCATACTATGGGTGTGTGGGTGGCGACTAGAGGGTGAGGTGCGTTTTGTTGGTTGAGGGGGGGGGGGGTTCCTACTCTTTCGGTGGTGGTGGTGGCGGTCGTGATAATCGATGCGTATCACGATGCGACGTCGACACCGACAGTCACCATTCAACAATGGCCGTCGGACGAGACGCGATGTTGAGCCATCGATCCTGTCTGTTCGCACAGTTGCCCGGTGTCTTGAGAAAAATAAAATAAACCCTGGGGAATACCTCACGAACACTTTCTCACATCACAAACCTAACCTAACCTAAGCTAATCTGTGGGAGGCCCCCAGACCCCCCTTTGACATTCTGGGGGAGACCCCCAGACCTCCATTGATATATTTATCCAAATCCTAAGATCCATTTTTGAAATATTTTTAAATCTGTCCTTTTTTTGACCCTATTTCCCATTGATTTTAATGGAAACCATTTTTCATCCATAATTAACCTAAAATTAAAATTTCAAAAAAACAAAAAAGTTCCTTTAGGGAGTGTTAAAAGCAACATCATCACGAACACTTTCTCACATCACAAACCTAACTTAACCTAACCTAATCTGTGGAAGATTCCCAGACCCCTCTCTAATATTCTGGGGGAGACCGGAGACCCCCAGACTTCCTTTAATATCCTGGGGGAGACCTCCATATCCCTTTGATGTATTTATTCAAATCCCATGATCCATTTTTGAAATATTTTTGAATTTGTCCTTTTTTGACCCAATTTCCCATTGATTTTAATGGAAACCATTTTTTATGCATAATTAACCTAAAAATTAAAATGTCAAAAAAACAAGAAAATTCCTCTGGGGAGTGTTAAAAGCAACATCTCTGCAAAATTCGGATGCATATGGATCAATAGTTAAAAAGTTATGCTGGGTTTCACGTTTTATGGTTACAGACAGACAGACAGACGCCTCAGAAAGTGTGAGCATTTACACCTCCAATAAGCTACTTGTGGTTAAATAATATTGAAACTTCATGGATGAATAATAATCTTTAGGATAGTATTAAGCATGATGAGAGCCAATTATTTTGTGCAGGTTTAAATGGCAAACGATCACAGTTACCTGATAGCGAAAGCCGCCACCGGATGATTGGATCCACTCAGAGGTGTGTCCAGGAATCATTCCTCTTATTTTTTTCGCCCATTCAATTAAAGTCGTGAAAATATAAAGGCAGGGACTATCGAGTGATTCAAGTCCCTAATTTGTTTGTGACGAGCGGGAAATTGAATATGTTGTCTTCGATGCTTCTTTTCTTTCAATTGTGAAACCGATCGGTTAATTTTGAATTTCCCGCTTCTTACTTAAAAAGTATACCTATATTCCCTGAAAGTCTCTGGAAATATCAGCGCTGAACTTCGCATCGTTCACTAATCCCTCCATCTTCGCTTGAATGCGGCATCATCGTTATCCTGTCCGATGTTGGAGTCCGTGCCTCGCTCTCGCTATCATACAGGGTGTTTAAAAACGAAAAGGAGCTCTTGTGAATATTTCTAGAACGTCTGCGAAGTTTGAAAAACGCTGGAACATACGCTCTATCGTTTCGGGGGAGAAATCTCTTGTCGGGGTAGTTCTCTAATTATTCCAATACCATCTTCAAAGACATCTCCATCAAAATAACGGAACGTACTGGCATTGGCGGAAACAGGGGGAGGGGGGCGAAAGGGATGATTGCCCCCCCCCGTTCGACCCAAAATGGGGAAGAGGGGGAGGGGAGGTGAAAGAAGGGGAAAAGAGGAGAGTAAAACGGAAAAAGGGGTCACCGGGTTCCGGTGACTCCTTTCCCCCTAAATCCCAAGTTCGCCCCCCCCGTTCGTGAGGGCTGGATCCGCCAATGCGTACTGGATCATTATTTCGAGGGAGACATCTTTTAAGGGGGTATTTCTCAAATTCCAATACCTTCTTCAACGACATATACATTCATCCAAATAACGTACGATTCGTTTCATTATTTCGAGGGAGACATTTTCTAGAGGGGTATTTCTCAAATTCCAGTACCATCTGCAAAATCATCTCCTTTGAAATGATGGAACGTACTACTAACATGTTGCAGTATTTCGAGGGGAGCATTTTTTAAGGGGGTATCTCATTCCAACAACCTCTTCAAAGAAATTTTCCGCGATATAACGAGACGTACTATCCCTGATGGCAAAACTTGTCATCAAAGATCACCCCAAATGGTTCCAAAAGTCACCTAAATTAGGTATGATATCATCAATATTTTATGCTGATATCACCTTACCATAGGAGACTTTTGGAACAATTTTAGGTGATCTTTGGTGACCAGTTTTGTCAGTTTTTGTTTCATTATTTCGAGGGAGATCGATTTTAAGGTGTTATCTCTCGAATTCCAAAATCCTCTTCAAAGACATTTCCCCCGAAATAACGGAACGCACTATAATTCACTATGATGGAAGTAAAGAGGTGGAGGCCGAGCACTTTTGGCCGCCCGGTTTCGCGTCATCGAGGTACACGGTACCGTGTTTTGTGCCGAGTGGTGGGGATCGTGCTTTCCGCTTTGATTGGTCGTTCGTGAAATTATTGCGTCATCAAGGTACAAGATCGGTGATCGGCCTCCACCTCCATACTTTCATCTTATGCTTTAGCGTTTTTCGAAATTCGAAGCCACTCTCGAAAAATCGACAAGTGCTCATTTCTTTTTTACACGCCCTGTATATACTTTGAATTGGCACATAACCCGAATGAGATCACCAGCGGAGACTCTTGTTTTCTCCTCCGTCAATCGTATCCCGCTTCAAAAAAGCGAGAACAGAAGGGAAAACAGGGATATTGCGGCCGACCATCGCGACCAGACGAGCTATTGGTGGGTGGGTGGGGGGGATCACGAGCCTTTTGTGTTTTGCGATGTCATTCGGAAGAAAAGCGGCTGCGAGCTGGCGTTTGAGTGTGTGTGACTGTGTGAGTGTGATGCGTGCGAGCTTCGTCCATTCGACGTCTCTGAAATTAATTACTCTGCCCCTCTCCCCCCCCCTCCCACCCGCCTCCCGCTGTCACTTCCCATCGCTTCGCATTCTCCTGTTTTGAAAGGTGTGCGCCTTGAACGTATGCAATAAGAGCTACCGAACACAGTCCAAAATTTTCCGGCCGAGCGAACTTGGAGAGCGCGTCAAAACTTTGCTCTTTTGAGCGGCGTTTCTCTCTCTCTCTTCTCTTTCTCTCTCTCTCTCTCTCTCTCTCTCTCTCTCTCTCTCTCTCTCTCTCTCTCTCTCTCTCTCTCTCTCTTATTTTATTTTATAAATTTCTTTGACAGATCATGCGATTGAAGTATCCAGAAGAGTAATTGGAAAAAAAAGAGAAAAGAAAAGAAATTGAACGAAATTGACCTCCTCTCCTTCACCCCCCCCCTCTTTTTTTCCACCATTCCTTGAATCCGTTGATCGTCGAAGCGCCCAGCGCTTATAATTAATAAAGTACCCTCCTGAATTCAAGAACAGGAGCGAACCAAAAGTAACGTTCTGAAGCCACCGCCCGATACTTTTAGCCCTGTATCTTTCCCATCAATGGATCTGTTGCAAACTTTTGCTACACAGTGTCCTGGAGGGTTTATTCCCCCGTAAAATCACTTGAAAAACAACGTGGAGAGCATCAGAAAGTTCCAAATCCCACTCACAAACTCAATAAATGCCTTTCACAAAAATAAAGGATGACGATCGAATGAGCGGGTGACGATATGGGGTAGTCCCGTCTAAATGCAGCTTTCTTTGCTGAGAAAAGTGTATTATTGCTTGTTTCGCTCCCGTTTTAAACGGCATAGATGCCCTCCCGACGATGGCTTTTAATGGGCTTCCTTCTTGTTCCCACCAAGTTTGAATCGAATCCCTTGGGGCCTTGGGCGAGACTTTTACAATCGAAAAATATCAAAAATGAAAAAATGTGTTCAAGCTCCAACATATCGATTTCAATTTATTACGGGGCTGTAATGAACCTTTGAAATATGAAAAAAACTTTCAAAGATTCAAAACAAGCGGAATTACCTGCCAGAATTAATTTCACAAGTTATTCCGTCATGGCAGAATGGCCTTTTGACTCCTCAAAACCATTGTGATATCCAATGTATCATGTTAAAGTGAAACTTTCTACACGGAAAAAAGACTGGTAGAATTTACCATCTGCGGAGCTGATTTCGGAGTCTGCTATAACGAAACAAAATAAAACAATTGTTACTACCACGCACGGAAAAAAAGATTAGTGAAAATAACCATAGGGATACCTCATTTTGGCACCTGCTTGATGTTATGGTAAACTTGACCAGAAGTATGGTACTTTACCAATTATTTGAGTAAATTCAACATTCAATCAGGTAACATCACCTAGTACCTAGTAAAAACATAATATACTTCTGATTAACATTACCATAACATCTAGCAGGTGCCAAAATCAGGTATCCGTATGGTTATTTTCACCATAGTTTTTTTCCGTGCAAGACACTTAAAAAAGTAAAAGAATTAATCTTATTAAATGAGGTATGGACCCAACAGCTTTATCAAGTATGCGGTAAATTTCCTCAGATTATGGTAAAATGTACGAACACGTTACCTTAATTTACCATATTATGGTGGAATTTACCATATTATAGTGGAATTTACCATTGTTCCGTTATAGCGCACGCCAAAATCAGCTATGCAGATGGTAAGTTCTTCGATTCTTTTTTTCCCCCGTGTAAAGAGACACTCTCGACTGAAATATCACCACAATTTATCTTAATTTACCACAAGGTAAGTTGCATTTACCATATTATGTTGGAATTTACCATACTTGCTAGCACACGCCAAAATCAGCTAAGCAGCTAATTCAGCTAAATCAGCTATGCAGCTAATTTGTTTCTTACAGTTTCAAACGTTTTAGTGGTTCAATTCTTTACTTGACAATATAGAGGGATTTATTACTGGAGGCAGCGAGTGATGAGCGTTCCAAACGAAGACAGGTTGTCTCTCTCGCTCTCATGTGACCTCCATGTTCTGCCATCTCATTCTGATTTCAAAAATCGTATATAGAGACATCTTTAGTGAAATTTTTTGGCTTAAATGAATTCCTCGAGGCATTTTAACGCGATTTTGATTATAATAAGTCGTGAAACAAGGCCCTGTATACGAATTTCGAATCAAGAAAGAGATGGGTTTAAATGGGGGTCTCGGGAGAGTGAGTGAGATAGTTTGGAACGCCAAGCTAATTTTATCACAACCTATTGCGACTGATTGAGTGTATTGTTGTGGTTGTTGGCTATAATGTTGACTTCGCAATAAAACCGTCTATTGACGTCATGACGTCAGCAAAAAGGTCTGCTCATAAAAGTCTATATCCTTACACTAATCTTTATTTTTGCATCATTTTACGTTGTGCGATGAATACGTTGTTACGTTGTTTTACGTTGTATGTTGTTGTACAAGTATTGACGTAACAAAAGTTCGCAACCTGAACATTAAACTAATTTGTTTTCTTTCCTGTGATATTCGAACCTCGATTCTTGCGATCCTCAAAATGTATTTAAGACACCCTTTCCTCTTGATGCTCGATCTTTTGCTTCTTCTCCCACTCGGAGTCCGCGCGTAACAATTTCTCGCATTTCTAGGACGTCTGAAGATTAACTGAAATGTGATAGCAGCAGCGCTGCCGTTTTGCGTATAATCAATGGCATTTTTCAATTCCCTGATGATTCCACCGGTTGAGAAAAGATTACACAGTTCAGTTCACTATTTTACTGTACTGCACGGAAATACTCTGATTTGTAATCTTTTTTCAATCGGTGGAAAATCCGTTAATGAATTAAAATATCCGCAAGTTTTTTTAAAGGCATCGACGACTCCACCGGTTGAGAAAAGATTACAGATTAGTGTTTTTCTCGTGCAGTACAGTCATACCCTGAACTTAATTGTGTAATATTTTCTTAACCGGTGGCATTTTTGTTGAATGGAGCTGTTGCAAACTTTTGCTACAGGCTTATTAATAGTTGATAATAGGGTAATACCCTGTAAAAATAACAATTAGCGCACTAAAAAATCACGAAATCCACTCCTAAACTCACAAAACGCTTTTAAATGCGAGACCGTAATGGCGGCCGAGGCCGCGGTTTTCTTATGGCAATTTTATGCTTCTTCTTCTTCTTGTGCGGTGTTGATGCGAGAACACCTCGTGTAGATGACGCTGATTGAAGATAGGGAACCCCAATGAAAACCGCGGCCCCGGCCGCCATTACGGTCTCGCGTTTAAAAGCATTTTGTGAGTTTAGGAGTGGATTTCGTGATTTTTTAGTGCGCTAATCGTCATTTTTACTAGGTATTACCCCATTATCAACTATTAATAAGCCTGTAGCAAAAGTTTGCAACAGCTCCATTAAAAAATTGCATTAATTATACGCAAAACGGCAGCACTGGATAGCAGCAGCGCTGGCCTGGCCGGTCTGATTTAGTATCCAAGAAACGTATTGACGTCACTAATCTCGACCCGCAATATTAAAGGACCTCCTAAACCCTAATTCGTCTGTCTCTCTCTTCGGCCGTTTTTATTAATTTATTTTATTTGTAGATAAAGCCTATACGGCTATGATACATGTCAGGAGATAGAAAATACAAAAGGATGCAAAATATGCGAGGTATTCAAAATATATAAGACTCATAAGCTATATGAGAAAAATAAACGCATTAAAAATTTGTAATGTATGTTTAAATATAAAAGCCTCTCTTACCACCAAAACAAAGGACAGCTTCCAGTCACACAGTTGACGACACGCCACTGAGTTTACAAAACTTAACCCTTTAAAGACCAGGTTAGCTCACACGAACGTCACTGTTCCGCAGAGACAAATAGAGACCCAGCACAAAGCTTGCGACATGTGTCCACTTTTCTGGCTCAATTTTGGTCGGAACTCATCGAAACAACAGCCTACTATTGCCTACTGTTGACTGGTAAGCGTGTGTTTTGCATTCGACAAGCAAAACCTGTTTCCGTTTCCGGGACAGCGAACCAATCACAGCCTTTTGTTGAGCTTCACCATTCAACAGCAGGCAATGTTTATCGTTGCAGCCGGTGACTCCCGACCAAAACTGTGACCGCTAAACTTGCCTCACTTTTCTAACACGGGAAGCATACGGTGTGCTGGGTGTCTATTTGTCTCTGCTTTTCCGTTTGTTTAGGGACGGTAGTTAACTGTTCGTACTCGGGGGAGTTGGAATTGCATGTACGACGGATTGAAGGCGCCAGACGAAATCTGATCTTTTTATATTACATCGAGAATCGTGTTTATTCGGAATCCTGATACTGGAACAATGTGAAAGAGACTAGAGGAGAAACCCGAGTATATTCGGGCTTGGTCCATAAGGGGTTAGTGGGGCAGTTGCAAGGGACTGAATTGTCATGGTTTTGATAAAGAGATTGAAAGTTCTTGATGAGCTGAGAGCAAGGATGCCTTTGGTTTCTAATCAAGTCCCGTTGTTCCGGAGATGAGATTTTGGCCCAAAATACAGTGTTTTAAATGGGAATTCCGCGTAGTGACGTAATTGCGCACATGTTTTTTTACAACGTTACACTGTGTATCTCCAAAAGCAGGACACTTGAGAAAAAACCAAAGGCACCATTGTTCTCAGCTCATCAAGTACCATCATTGTCGTCATAAAAAAACACACAATGTCAGACCCTTGCAACTGCCCCATTGCTTATTTAGTAATTTCATTTTTTTTTTTTTTTTTTTCGTGTAGCGGAGGGAACAGCCATAGTCAGGATATTGTTTTCTCTCTTTCATAGGCCATTTGAACGCATGTGTTAGAAAAAGATGGATTTAAGGTCTGTCACGTGATCTCAGCCCCTGTTTCTAGCACACACGTTCAAATAGGAGGAAAGAGAGGGAGATGCCAATTCCTGCGTAATCAACCATGCCTAACCCTCGGCCTAGACATAATCACGATGATATGCCTGTATATAATGTGTATTTACAATTATTTTTTATTGCTTAATGACCTCGATAGCAGGGCTGCCGTTTTGCGTATCATTATACGCATTTTCCCCATTTAACTCTTGGTAAAATTTCTGAATTCCCGCCAAATTTTGCAACGTTGCTCAAGAGGTATGCAACGCCAACCGGGCTATTTTATTTCTATGGGGGTAAGTTCTCAAATTCGCACGAAAAGAATTGACGTCATTCGTTTCAACACGGGCAAAAATATATGAATACAGGGTGACTAAAAGAAAAGGACCCAACCATGATTTCTCTTGCTCAAAATATCTAATTTTTGTGCCAGACAACGGAAAGTAAAATTGAGAATGTGTTATCCCCTTCCACGAACATCGTTTTAATAGATTTGGGAAGTTTATTGAATATGTTTTTGTTTCTATCTTTAGCACCTTCCTCTGTAATGTGCACCAGTACCTCAGTAAAGTCTGCTTTCAAAGTTTCACACAAATACAGGGAGACGACTGTCATAATGGGTCTGTTGCGTACTTTTGCTACATCAATATAACTCATTGTTTCTAACGCAAAATTCGGCGAAAATAACGATGCGCACATTAAAAACTTTCAAAATCCACTCATTAACTCAGAAAATACCCTCCATTTCAAACGACCAGCGTTACACTAGACACTATATCACCGACTTATAACTACACAGATGGAACCATCTCGTTTATGTAAACATGAACAGAACTTATAAACATTTGAATGTTTCGATTAGATGCGTACATTTCTTAAAGTATTTTGTAATCTTTGATAAACCGAAAAGACCAGACAGCAAATGCATAGCCAATAGTTCATGTATTTATAAAGGGAATTCCATCATTTTGTTGTTACGATTTTGTTCACTTATGCACGGTGGTTCCGTCTATGTAGTAGTATACCGGTGCAAATAGTGTCTAGTGTAGCGCGGGCTGTTTGAAATTGAAGTGATTTTCTGAGTTAAAGGGTGGATTTTGAACGTTTTTAATGTGCGCATCATTATTTTCGCCGAATTTTACAAAAGAATCAAGGTTCTATATTGTTGAAGCAAAAGTATGCAACAGACCCATTCTACTACTTTTAAACAGAGGTTTGCAGTGTTCCTTGGCTGGCTTATTTCATAGTCACCCTGTACATATATTCTCACCGTCCTTCTTTTCTAAAAGTCACCCTGTACATTCTCACCCGAAGAAAGAAAGTAGGTAGAATGCTTTCCCGGTACTCAGCGGTCTAAGTGTCTTTCAGAAAATTAAGCAAAAATGTTCACTCAGATTGTTTATTCGGCAGTTTCCCGCTCATCTGCGATCGAAAGCCCTTATTTTGAAGATTCTTCGTTTTTATCCCGACCGATATAGCAGAAAACCGGATTTATTGAATTTCTCGCTCTTAATGAAACGTTGTTGACTCGTTTCTCTCTTGTTTTAGCATCTTCGGGTTTCCACTATTTACGTAATAAATGTCACTCTATGGAAAAGAATAATAAGCAGTAATAGCCGGTGCGGCAATTTAGTTTGGCAAAGAAGCATACCTAACGACAATGGGTGCGCACTGGTCTGAGATAGACAAAATAATGGCCACAAATCGGAAAGCAAATTTTTCATTTAAACTTTTCATTTATTACACTTTCGAGACCAATTTTTATTACACATAACATTCTTAGCAAGTAATTTAAACCTAGAATTGTTACCGGAAAGTTTTACTTTAATATAAACAACGATTTTTGATTATTGTGTTTTTTCCCTGCCTTTTTGTAACTTTTTTTTCGATTCGTGACCATCGTGCGGTGGATTGGACGTCAGGAAATGAAAGTTATTATAAATTTATTCGGAGGAGGACTTCATCGGGAATGAAGTTTGTTATGAAAAGAAAAGTTTTAGATTGTTTTTCTTCCGTATTTCGCTAAAAAAAACAAAAAAAGTGCTGTTTTATGTAGAGTAGCGTGTCAAATGTCGAATCCTTTTCTTTGGTGTAATTTCCGAAGAATACCATGCAGTGTCTCCAGTAAACGGCTCGTGAACAATCGATTATAATTGTTTTCCTTCTATTTGAACGAGTGTTAAAGTATCGATTTCGAAGAATACTATTCAGTGTCTCCAGTATTGTGGCTCGTAAACAATCGATTATATAACCGTTTTCCTTCCATTTGAACGAGTGATAAAGTATAAAGTGTATCAATTTCGAAAAATACCATCCAGTGTCAGTAGTAATGGCTCGTGAACAATCGATTATAATCGTTTTCCTTCTATTTGAACGAGTGTTAAAGTATCGATTTTGAAGAATACTATTCAGTGTCTCCAGTAATGGCTCGTTAAAACTTGATTATTATTGGTTTTCCTCCGTTTGAACTATTGTGAAAGTATCGATTTCTTGCGAGAAGAGGGTATGTAATATCAATGGAGTGGTGGCTTGTGAAATTCGATTTATTTATCGATGTCTACTCCATTTAAAATTACAGAAAAGTATCGATCGTCAGGGGATGCAAATGAGCCCCCCGATAAACCGATACTTCCCTACAGTTTTAAATGGAGTGGACATCGATGTATCGCATTTCACGAGCCACCAGTGTATCAATGGGTCTTTTTTGCGTACTTTTGCTACAGGAATATGGCACTTTGATTCTTGATATTGCACGATGAAAGGACTTTCAATTCCTTGTGTGAAAGTTTTTATCGGATCAAATTTTAGATTTTTGTGCACCATGTAGCAACAATGCATCAAGCATAAGAACACCAAGGAACTTTAGCGGACGGAATATTCGGAGTTGAGGAAGTTCCAGAGAAGAAGAAGAGGAGGTGGGCCGAAATAATTAAAAAAAAAAGGCGGTCGGATCCAATCACGATTTTTGAAAAAGACCCATCAATATATTTTTTCGTTGACGTCACGCGAAGTCAATGACGTTGGTAAAATTCAGATGAACGGACCCGGTGAAACTTTCCGTAGTCTAGCAAATCATTTTGAATTTTACACAGTGAATTGAACCTTGGGATTTTCTGGACATAACACAGAAAAAATAATGTTTTAGATTTAAAAAGAAATGTTTTTGAATCATATGACAAAAAGACGTATATATTTTAAAATAGAAACTAAGTTTTGTTTTTGGAAAAACTTTTCATTAGATCATAATACCGAATTTTCAATTTAAAAACAATTATTTTCAATTGTAATACAGTTATTTTTAATTTAAACATAATTATTTTTTCTTTAGAAACAATTAACTTTAGTTTAAAAGTACGTCTTATTGTTATATCATTCAAAAATATTTTTTTAAAATCTAAAAAAAAAAAATTGTGAATATTGGGCTCTTGCAAACTTTTGCTGTTAGCAAATGAATAGATAGTTAAATCTAATGTTAAAAACCAGCGAAAATCACATTGAAAAGGTCTAAAATTCAGTAATAAACTCAGACAACAGCTGTAACGGCAAGATCATTATGGCGGAGCTACGCAGGTGTATCATGGGAGATTTTACTTCCTCTACGGAAGCGTAGAGATTTTTCTAAAATTAGATGGAAATCTTGCATGATATCTGCGTCTCTCCGTCAAGCAAGATGGAAAGGCATATTTTTTGAGGTGGAGGCAGTGGCGGTTCGTGAAATGCGATTTATCGATGTCTACTCCATTTAAACTTAAAGATCAGTATCGATTTATCGGGGGTTCGATAGCAGCCCCTGACGATCGATACTTTTTCATAGTTTTAAATGGAGCAGACATCGATTGTATCGCATTTCACGTCTACTCCATTTAAAATTATATAGATCAGTAAAGATTTATTGGGGGTTCGATTGCAGCCCCTGACGATCGATACTTTTTTATAGTCTTAAATGGAGCAGACATCGATTTATCGCATTTCACGAACCGCCACTGGGTGGAAGGAAAGGACTAGTGTGGTAGACACGGCAACAATGTGTAAGAAATCGCTGTGGGCGCCTACTTCAAAGTAAAACAGTCGAGTTTATTTATTGATGCGCCTCAATATTTTTCTGTCCTGACATCGAAGTGAAACAAAAAGGTAACTAAAACGCGAAAATATGAATAAAAAAAGAAGAGATGGGTCGGTCGGTCGGTAGACGGCGACCGGTCGTAGTCCAAGGAATGGAAAACACAGGCAGACAAAAGGCTGGACATAAAATAAAAATTAGCATAACTCAACGGAATAATCGTTCAACCTTGAACGCTTATTATTATTGTTGTACGTCATTTTGGTTTGCTAAAAAAGAATGTGTCTTAATGCTGGCCGCGGCGAATCTGCGAGGCGCCTCCTATTCTTAATTACTGTCAGCTGAAAGGTAAAAGACACAGGTAGTTTGGTTCAGTTTTCCTCTGTCTCGGGACTCGGGAGTCGAGTCGGTGCATATGTTAGCGGTCAGAATCTTCGAAGCCCGAGCTCCCAAACACAGGAGGAAATTCTATCTCCTATAACTAGTTACCGGTAGCGCATTTTTGTTCTTAAGGGATCTCTCCATCACCTGCGAATTTGAAAGCGCGAATAGACTGCTTGAGCCAATGGGCTTCTTTTGTTGTCGATACACCGGGCTCTACTTATCGACTTCAAGGCAGCTCATTGGCTCAATCAATTTATTCGCGCTTTTAAATTCGCAGGTGGAGAGACACCTTTAAATCGGGACATCACTATCGGGATCGGGGCTTAAGGTGATTCTTCAGCGTTTAGTGCCGATTTCTGCCACCAGAGCGCTACCGTTCGATTAATGTCAAATTACGGGCCAAATTAATATATGTATATTTAAGAAAACGGATTGTCAGTTACTATAGATGATCATCTGAAGAACGTCTCTGCAAAATATCTCGTCAACAACTTCATAAATTTTGTGAAATGGAAGAAGAAACAGCTACTCATGTGATATTTGAATGTAAGGCGCTGGAAAAAAGAAGGCAAAACATCCTAGGCACAACTGACCGGTATAGATGCCTTCAAACTGACAAACTGACTGAAGCTCTGTCGAACTTAATTAGTGGGACGCCGCGCCGCGTCGCTTTGATCCAATTAGTTAGATAATTAACTGGTCACAATAGGCCCGAAAGAGTCTCGGTGGTTTGGGAGAAATCCCAAAGGATGCTTGCATCCCCAGAACTATAGTAATAATAATAATAACCGAGTTCCAACATGGTTGTCTTATAGCTAGTCACAATGGGGAAGTCTCCTTTGATTGTAGCTTCTGGGAAACAATGATTTGTCGTGTGAAGTATCCGACACATTAGATGGGATTCCGCCGCGCCGTTTAGCTTTTCATTCCTTTATTGCAACTCTGTAATATGGTCGTTTCTCTTTATCGATACCAAACGGTCAAGCAGTGGCCAAGCTTGAAGTCTGGCAACGTTGCATTTTTTTTTGTTTTGTTTTGTTTTGTTTTTTTTTTTCATTTAAACCCATGAAAAACATCTAAAGTATTTTGGGATCGGTGATGTCCAGTGACGTCGCGTGCAATCTGGCAACGCTGCATGTCGTTTCTTCAAATCCATGTAAAATATCGATTCAAGGGAGTGCAATCTGCACCTCCAATAACTCAACCTTTTTCATGGATTTAAATGGACTGAGTACAACGTTGCCAGATAGCACGTTTCGCCGCTCCCGTCCAACCTGTAATTTGTTCATTCAAACCCACCCAAAAGGTCGAATTCTAGGTCGTCCACCGCACACCCGATTGTTCGACCTTTTCCATTGAATTTAATGGGCATATTGCGGAGTTGCTAGATGTAAAGCAACGCGGTACCACCCACTGTTGTTTATTCGGCGTCATGTCACTAACGTCGAAGCATTTCAAGTCGAGCTTCGTCACTTAAAATTCTCGCGAGCGCGGGAATTGTCGAGCAATGATTCATTCCACTCGTTCGCGAACAGTGTTTCCAGATACGCGGATTTGGGCCGTATTTTTCCCTTAAAAATCAATGTAACATATACGGCTTTAACCCTCAAATCTGACAACACTGTTCGCGAAGGAGAGAACAGCATTCATCAGTAAAGAGCGGGGTCGCAGGTCGCTTACCCGCGCGACAACGCACTGCGGTCTGAGGTCTAAGAAAAAATGGCCAAAACTCAGTGAATAAAAAGTCACCAAAAAATCATCATTGCAACCTTTTGAGCTTAATTTAAAACTGTCCATTGACATTTGGCGTAAATTTACTTTGAAAAAAATGTTCTCTGTGATTAAAATGGGTCTGTTGCGCGTACTCCACTAATGAGTGGATTTTGAAAGTTTTTAATGTGCTCATTGTTAATTATTTTCGCCGAATTGTGCGTTAGAATGAATGTGTCAAACTGTTGTAGCGAAAGTACGCAACAGACCCATTGATGGATCTATGAGTTTACTTACACATTTTTAGCCAATTTTGACAATCTCTTACCATTGTGTGACACTTCTGGTGCGTTTTTTTACTTACTGGTGTTTTTTTATTGCGGTGCCCGAGCACCGGAGTGTTTTTTTTTTTTTTTTACTAGCGGTGCAACCTCAGTCAACTTCCTTTTGCTGGTCACAGAACGCCTGAAAAAATTCAAGGGTCCCTTTCTAGATCATTTTCATGAATACGTTTTGAAAGCAATCTCAGCGAGCCTTTTGCACACTACTTATGCTCTGAAAATGTCGAGCTTGATTTTTGTGAACATTCTAAGACTCTTTAAACTTCTCACTGGTTAATTTCTTTAACTATTAATTTATTTATTTTTAAGTTAACTTAACTTTTTTTCCTCATTTTTGTTTCAGGTAAGTGTGCTCTCGGCTCTCGCTAATCTGTTGACTGAATGTAGTAGATGTTATGCGAATCAGATAAGTTTGATTGAAAAGGCGACTCTCGTTTGATTCGTTTCTTGTAAGTTTTGTCTACATATTTTCTCTTGCGTTGGGGGGGGGTGCCCCCGAACGTAAATTCTGTCCCCACCCCCTCCAAAAAAAGGTGAAGAGAGAACATGTGAGAAGGTAAAGGAAAGAAAATATGAGTAAGAAAATGAAAGGAAAAGAGAGAAAAAAAGAGAAAGATAAAGGAGAAGAGGGCAAAGGAAAAGAAAATTAAGGGGGGAGGGAGGTATGGAGAAAAATACAGTCTGTAATTTACTAAATAAATAAATATTAGTGGAGCTCGAAGGTTAAATTTAATTTTTTTTTCTTTTAAATTATACAATTATTTCAGAGTATTGTGATCAATGTCTAAATAGACCAAAAAATGAAAACCCTTTGTGTCAAGTGGAAACAAAGGAGCGATAATCTAGTAATTTTTGTCAGTTGTTTTTAGTAAAATTTCATTCAGAATAGCGTGAAAGTTTGTTTAATAAACCTCAATTTTTCCAAAAAATGTCGGAGTGGACCCCTATAACCCCCTATAATTGGGGGGGGGGGTCCCCAGAGATCCCCCAACTACAAAAGTATAGTGACGCCACTGATACAGTGACTCTTAAACCAGCCAACATACATTACAGGGTGTGTAATAAAAAAAAGGGTATACCACGGGGAGTTTTTCAACAATGGAACGTGTCACAGGTCCTGGGTGAGATCTTGTGAGACAGCCTGTATTTTTCACTTATTTCATCCATCGTGTCGACACGCTCAGCGCTCATCTGATCTGGAGGCAACGGTCTGTCGAAAATGGACTGAAGAATTAGGTTATCCAGACAGGCGAGGCAAGGCAAGGGAGGAGGCGTGAGCGAGAACCTTGTAAGGGAAGAAAAAAAGAAAAAAAAGGAAAATAAAAATAAAACAAGTTGAAGAGCAGAACAGTGAACGTATTAGACGCTAATATATACGAGCCGTGCGTTTAATCTGTTTCAGAAACGCTTATTTCGGATAACTGCAAACAAGTTTCATCGTCATTAAGTCCCGCATATTGTAACCCCCCCCCCCACCCCGCAGATCACCCCTTAGAACCCCTTCATTCCCCCGTCCGCAGTGCAGCGCTTCTCAGTATCGTTCCTTTACTTCATTCTTCATCCCTTATCGTGTCAGATAACGTTGAAAGATTCGAGTCCATAATTGTATCCCTTTTATCCCTCTCTCTCTCTCTCTCTCTCTCTCTCTCTGTCTCTCTCTTTCTCTCTCTCTCTCCCGATCATTCATACCTCTATCTCTCTTTCGCTCTCTCAACCTCTCCCTCCCCCCTCTCTCTCCCCTTCTCTCTCACTCCGAGCTCTCTTCCTCTTTCTGGAAATGAACAGTGTCGGAGGAAGCTTGCAAGTTTCGATAGTGCGGCATGTTAAGGAGGAAATGAATTTCCTCGCGAAGGAATTAAGTGTTACGTATCTACAGCTCGTGCAGAACAGAGTGAAGCGCACATTGAGAAGAGAGAAGGAGGGAGGGAGAGAGAGAGAGAGAGAGAGAGAGAGAGAGAGAGAGAGAGAGAGAGAGAGAGAGAGAGAGAGTGATATGGGGGTACGGTACACGAGTACACATCCGATGGTTCACGAGTTGTTTCCTAGAGCGCGCGCTGGATTTTTCACACAACATTATAAAAAAAAAATGAAGTTTCGACGCCCCACGTCACGTGACTCTAAGACGATATAGTCTGTTCGCTCTGACTTGAGACCTGAGCGGTCGATAAATGAATTTCGGAAAATGAAGAATGGCAACACTTCAATAGGTTGTCATAGCCCGAGAGTGGCCGAGAGTCGGGCAGCAGCCTTGTCACCTCGGCCGACTGACGATGTCGAGCACTCCTGCGTTGCCACAGAAGGCGAATCTACCGGAATCTCCAGGTCTCAAGTTTGAGCAAACAGACTATAGTTACAAACTCGGTCAGAGATTTTTAAACTTTCTTACTATAGTATAAAAATTTAAGGGTTGGTTCTTCCAAACCTCTCCAAAATCTTCAAATCTTTAGATTTTTTCATTTTCTTGCATTTCTATGTGTACGCCAGGAAGTGCTGTGACTAATTATTGTCGACGTGGCGATGCGACGGGGGGTAAATGAGAGGTACGGGAGAGCCACCTCACTCCTCCGCTTTGCCAGCCCGATCGGCGCGGTGAACCCCTGAATCTACCCCCTATCCCGCTGTCTTTGAACTGGTCACTTCTCTTCTGTCTTGCGTTACTGACCTATATTCCCTATTCTTTTCTCAATTTTATACCACTATTTTTTTTTTCATGTTGATTTTGGGGGTTGGGCCGCGGAGCGGCAAGGGGGCGAAGTCCCCAAGTTAATTAATAAGTAAACATTTTCAAATTGGGCAATCCAAACGAATTAACCCCAGTAGAGGGGAATAATGAAGTCGGATTCCCATCATTCCTCTACCTCCCTATATTTATGGACGTTGAGTCGATTTGTTGAGGATATCCATCCGAACCGATTTGCAGAAGCGACAAAAAGGGAACCTAGTGACTGGATCGATTGATCGGACATGAAATAAGATTAAACCACGGAGGAGGAGAAAACGGTACGAGAAAGCTGTGTCAAGCGATTCTGTCAGCATCAGGTGGAATAATTTTCTCACGCTGTATGACATCGATGCACAATGGTCTGAGATTTAAAAAAAAAAAAAAAAACAAAAGCAAAAAAAAAAAAAAATTATCGTTTTAGCCCAACCAGGTTAAATTAAAAACTTTCCGATGACACCTCTTTATTTTAATTAAGCACTTGTTCAAGGTGTTCTCAGTGATTCAAATTGGTATTGAAAGTTTTTTTTATTGAATTTTTGGCCACTTTTTGTCGGTTTTAGACCAATCTGCGATGCGATGTCGCGCTTACGTGCAGTGTACCTTGCATCGCCGCACCGTCGCGTCGTGACGTAAGTAACCAAATCATTTCGCGAGACGGGATCGCAGATTAACGGGATTCGTATGGCGGAACGAGCTCCGATTTTGCGTGCACGATCAACCTCGTGATTCCGTTTAATAAACATCGACAACACTCAGGACAAAGTGGACAAAGAGAGACACACGCGACGCCGTGTTGGCAGTCGAGATGTGTAATGATGACGTCACGATCAAAATTGGATCCAAATAAATGCTCTATCTCGCTCAATCTCGTGGATTTATCCTTGAGGAATAAGAACCAAATTTTCGAAAGCAAATTTATGCGATTTATACAACCAGTTTTCTCAAATTTTACAGCATCATTACATTCCATACCTCAAAGTATCTTATCACTCCAACGCAGTGGTGGATCCGGGGGGGGGGGCTGATTCTGCTCTTTTGGACAAGACGAGATGAGACAGCGGGAATCGGCCAATCTCATTGGTTTAAACGGCGTCACGTGACTTATTTTAAGTCGGTCGTCGCGTTCTCGGAGTACTATACATATAGAATGGGAACTTCGGTCATTTTGAAGCATTATTTTCTGATCCGGCATCTTGAGAAGTTCCAAATTATCTATTTTCAAAGCAATACAAAAGATAGAGATGTGTCCGCCACTTTGGAAAGTCCCCGAAACAGACCAAAAAAATGTTTCTATTGGCTCTTATGGGAGTTTACATTCTGATAGTATATTGCTGTTAAAACAAAACTTTGTATTGCAGCAGCGCGACCAGAACCCCGTTTTTGGAAGGGGGACGGGGGTTTCCGTTCCCCCAACAAAATGGGTCTGTTGCAAACTTTTGCGACTGCGATTAATAGTGTTTAATCTAATGTAAAATCGCCTGAAAAGTCCATTGGTGGCATCAGAAAGTCATAACATGCAATAATAAACTCACAAGAGGCGTTTAATGAAATCCAAGATGGCGGAGAAATATCGAGCAATTTGTGTGCATGCACCACGAACATCCAAAGATGGCCAACTTTGACAACCTCTCTGAAGGTAGAGGTTATGTGTTTGTTTACGTTGTGATTGGTTGTGATCGATATTGTGAGGTTGGCTATCTTTAGATGTTCGTGGTGCATGCATACAAATTGCTCGATTTTTCTCCGCCATATTGGATTTCATTAATCGTCTCTTGTGAGTTCATCGTAGCATTTTATGAATTTCTGATGCCACCAATGGACTTTCCAGGCGATTTTACATTAGATTAAATACTATTAATATATCGTTGTAGCAAAAGTTTGCAACAGACCCATTCCCAGTTCATTTACGGGGAGAGGAAGAGGGGGGGGAGAAATCGCCCGAATTTGACCTTTTTTCTTTGCGGAAGAAATTTCTGAGGCCCTCTCGGGAAGGGCGTTAACCTCTCGTCTTGTTGAGCTGCAGCTGTAATGTGATTTAAACACCAATTTATTTTTGTCGGATGTGCTGCTGCATCAAATATGCAGCGGTAAGCTCTCCCTCTCTTACCCCTCCCCCTCCCCCTTACCCCCTCCCCATTCCTTCGATCCTCTGCGCTCTCTTTTCCCAGAACAAAGTAAAAATTAATCCCTTCAGATCCGTCGAAAGCTGTCTCGTTCATGAGTAGGAGCAGAAAATCGTGATTAAAACCAATACGCGTCGCGTCACTCACGGAAAATAAATTTTCGCTCGAAGAATTTTCTCGTCAGATGAGCTTGTGATTGAATCTGCGAAAAGAAAACAGTACAGCTGTGTAATGAGGTATTGCGAAGCGAGCATGTGGATTTTGGGCTTAGAAACGGGAAGTTCCGAGGAGGTACTTTCCTTGGAAAATTCTTAGAAATGATGTAAGCTTCTGAGAATACATTTTTTAGTCGCTTCCGAAGAGCCGTCTACTTTTTCTCAATTCTCTTTCGGTGTATACAGGATGTCCATAAAATTCGGCTTGCATGCATGTTTTATGAAGAAGCCCCTTTGCAGACAAAGATTTTAAAAATTTCAACCCCTAATGGACCTGCTCGAGGATACTCGTTTTTCTCCTCTATTCTATTTTATATTGTTTCGGTCTTCATTCCGGATAAACGCAATTATTGATGGAAGCACTTACAAGATAAGGTTTAGTCGGGCGCCTTCGAATCATCGTATAGGCAATTCCAACTCCCCCGAGTACGAACAGTTAACTATACCTTCCCTGCATAAACGAAAGAGTGACGTTCTTTTTAACTAACCTCGTTGAAGGGTTAAGAACTAAGAAGTGCTTATGTCCTTCGGAGGACCTCGCATGAAAAATATTGTCACTTTCGTCTAGTGGCGGATCCAGGGGGAGGGGGGGGGGGCAGAAACCTTAAAATTTGCCTCTTTCGATCCCCTTTCGAAAATTGCCCGAAATTGCCTCTTTCGACACTTCGAATCTCAAATTACACAGGCGTGAAATCGACTCTATTCGTTCGAAAGAAGATGAAAGATTAGCATCTCTGCGGCGTTGGCGGATCCAGCAATCTGGCAATAGCGTATTCTTCCCTTTTGATTGCATGGTAAATAAACGATTTGTTATAGGGCTATAGCCCCTTCAAGAATCGATTGTTTATCATACATACAAATGGGAAGAATTCGCAGTTGCCAGATTGCTGGATCCGCCTATGCTCTGCGGCAACCGGAGCGGAGGTCAATGTCGTTTTTCGTCGACGATTTATCGAAGTTCAAGCCTCGATTTGAACTTACTCTTGCAATAAGCTATACTTTCTGGAGACCCTATACATTTAAAATGTATATTTATACATTTTCCCTGGCGTCTTATTATTCCTATACCTCATCTTGGAGAATAGTATGTAGGAGGAACGGTCTGAAGGTAATCAGAAATTATTTCAGAGCGACTACAGAGATTTTTCTACTTTCATACGGTTGTTAATTGGAAAGAATAATGTTTACGGGATTAATAATGAGTTTGTAGCTCTTGCAAAAACCGGAAAAACAAAATGGGTAAAAAGTGTGAACGTAGGGAAGAATTGGAATTTATGTTTCAAAATATAGTTGTTTGAACTTTGATGAAAATTTGCTACAACATTCTGCAACCAGCCTACTGTAAAATTAACTCCTTAAGGGGGTCTCTCCCAGAATATTATGTGGGGGTTTAGGGATCTCCCCCAGAATTTTAAAGGGGGGTCTGGGCGTCTCCCCCAGAGTAATAAAGGGTGGTTCTGGGGGCTCCCCCAGAATAATTTATATGTGAGAAAGCTTTTGTGAGGTATCTCCTACAGTTTATTTCACCTACGACTGTTACAAAGTTTGCCGGGGGTGTTTGACTATTTGATGTCACTGTAAGTACGTATGTAATCTGCAAATGCGTTCATCGGAGTTAATTTCGCTCGAAGTACCTAGATCCCGTTTCGCATAGATTTTATGTATCTCTGGTGACGTGGGTAAGCAAGCAATCGAGACAGCAAGTCCCTCTAGTTCACATAGATGTTTGATGACGGAATCACTTCTCAACGATGTTCATAATCAATGTCCGTAATAAGGTGCCGTGCTATTTATAAGCGCACCCTTGCGGCGCACTATGTGGTATTTGACCAAAAAAGCTGGCATAAACTCAAAAAAAAAAAGTCGCTATTGGGAAAAACTGTTGTGATATTCGGAATCTACATAGATTTTTGCATTAGAAACTTGTATTTAGCGGGTCTAAACTGGATTAATTTAACTAGAATCCACCAGGGGAAAAATCAGTTTTACCACCATTAAATTTAGCCTCAGCACGAGACTATAATCAAAGTAAAAAAAAAGTGTTTCAAATGAAGTCAGAACAAAATTTTTGTACATGGATCGTCTTCCTGAAGGTATTTTCAATCAGTTTATGCCTATTTTATCCAATTTTTAAATTTTAATTTGATATTTTTTTGCTATTTCAAAGTTTTTAGCTAAAAACGCAAATTTTTCCCATTTTCAAGAGAACTTAAGTTCAATTATCCTGCCACATCCCGCGGGTAATATATGAGAAATGGTAGTCCTTAGTGCGTACTAATAGGCCTTGAAGTCAGAAGTTGCGGAAAAATGCGGCTTTTCCGGGAAAATTAGTTCGAATTTTGCGTTTTTGCACGAAATTCTCGTTTTTACGTGTTGTAAAGGCTACATCGCTACAAGAGTGAAATTTGGCAACACCGTCCAAATGACTTGAAACTCAGTATCCAAGGGTACTTTTTAACGCTGAATTCATATTTGCATCAGTTTTTCAAAATTCGAAAATCCAAGATGGCTGCCGACCGATTAGCCAAAAAATTTGTCGGCGGCCATCTTGGATTTTCAAATTTTGAAAAATTGATGTGAAATTTGAATTCAGCGTTAAAAAGTACCCCCGAATACCAAATTTAAAGTTATTTGGACGGTAGAAACAGTTTATGCCAACTTTTTCGGTCAAATACCACATAGTGCGGCGTTGCCATTCTCTTTGTGGACGTACTCTAGACAATCTTTCATCTGTTACAATCTTGCAAACAGTGGCGTCGCGTGCAATTTGGCAACAATGTATTCTATCCTTTTAAACTCATGTAAAAGATCGAATTCAGGAGGTGCAGAGTGCACAGAGAAAATTCGATGTATTTAATGAGTTTAAATGGAGCAGTTGCATTGTTGCCAGATGGCACGCGTCGCCACTGCTTGCAAATAATCAAGCTAAAACCTCTCTTCGGCAGACGAAAAGTCAACGCATGCGGCAGGGACCCGATGAAGTTGGAACTCGATGTAGACAAGATCCGAAAACCTACTATAATGGAAGTTTTTTTTTTTTTCTCTCTCTCTCTCTCTCTCTCTCTCTCTCTCTCTCCCCCCCCTTCCAGGGTGGCAACAAAACAACATCCAACTGCTCCTATATGTGGACTGTTGAGCAAAAATGTCGATATCAGCAGCCAAACAGAACGTAGCATCAGAGTTTTGGTCGTCGGTCAACAATCAACGTAGGAGCCGTTGAATGTTGTTCCCCACGTTATTTTGTTGAGTCCCCGATATCAACTAACATCTTGCATTCAAATGGCCACAGAAAGAGAAGGACTGCCAGTGTTGTACTATCCACGTTTTGGCGGATCCAGGAATCTGTCCTCCTCTCTCCTCTCTCATTAGAATACGTGTGTTAGAAAGAGATAGATTAGGGGCAGTCACGTGGTTTCGCCCCCTCTTCTATCCTTTTCTAACGCATCCGTTCTAATTGAAAGAGAGAGAGAGAGAGAGAGAGAGAGAGAGAGAGAGAGAGAGAGAGAGAGAGAGAGAGAGAGAGAGAGAGAGAGAGAGAGAGAGAGAGAGAGAGAGAGAGAGAGAGAGAGAGAATGACGATTTCCAGGATCCACCAGTGCATGCTTTACTTCCCACTCTTTTATGCCCGTTTAAACAGGTGCGATAGAAATTTACGACGGTCAGGCAGAGTTGCCGTTTCGCATGTATAATTTATGACATATTCCAATTCAACGACTATTATTCCACCGGTTGAGAAAAGATTACACAAGTCAGTTCAGTGTATTACGGTGACCGACGAAAATACTCTAATCTGTAATCTTTTCTCAACCGGTGGATTCGTCGATGACTTAAAAAACTTCCGGATATTTTAATTAATTAACGGAGTTTCCACCAATTGAGAAAAGAATACAAATCAGAGTATTTTCGTGTATTACAGTCATACGCTGAACTGAACTGAACTGTGTGATCTTTTTTTTTTTTCAACTGGCGGAATCATCGATGAATTGAAAAATGTCATTATTTATACGCAAAATGGCAGCTCTGATGCGGTCAGGGCTCACACGTGATTTTAGACCGTGTTTCTGTCCTTCCTTTTCTACGGAACGTGCGTTTAAACGGTTTGAGAAAGAGAAAGAAACCCCCTTGTCCCTCCGCTCCCCCCCCTCTCCTTCAACTCTAATGTGTCTACGGTACCCGATTGTGCGGCAATAAACCTGCTGAATAACTCGATTTGCAATTTTGATGTAAATTGTAAGTGCTGCTCTAGCACTTGCACTCGCGTAGCGCAGCGTTCTATGACTACAGCTAACCTCATCGTTCGGTTGCCAACGCTGACTCACGGTTCTTGCGTTTCCTTTAGACAGTGTTGCCACATTTGACGGTAAAAGCCGTATATTTTACATTAAGTACTATGGAGAATGTATGGTCCAAAGCCTCAGTATATCTGACAGCACTGTCTTCAGCTCGCTCGAGACACAAGCTGAATGGGTGACCGTGTTGCCATTCATAGCTGTAGCCAGGATATTGTCTTTCTCTCTCTTAGTCCATTTGAAAGGAGTATGTGTTAGAAAAGGATAGACATAGAAGCTGTCGCGTGACTTCAACCCCTGTTCCCGTCTTTTTCTAACACGCGCAGTCAAACGGGCAAAGAGAGAGAAAGACAAATTCTTAGCTACAGCTATGTTGCCATTTATTATTGAAATTATTCAAATTTTACCGAGAGTTGAATGGGCAAATTTGGATTATTTCTGCCAAAAATGGCAACACTGTCGGTGAAGCGGATTTTTTAACCTTGGCCAGGGGCGGGCGGCTCGTTCTATTTGGCAACCATGCTTTTTTGCCATTTGAACCCTTGCAAAAGTATTGACTGCTCTGAGAACTGCTCACAGAACTGTGAATCCCTGAAGATCGATTCTTTTACATTGGTTCAAATGGGTCGGGGGGTGTCGATAATCGATTGTTCACGTGCCACCACTGGATCCAAAGCCTGTCAAAGGTCAAGACTCCATTTTGGCGTGTAGGTCGCGTTAAAGTTTTCTTCAGTTTATTCATCTGTAGTTAAAAAGCTTTCAAAACAACTCTATTTGGCAACCTCGCTGAAGTGAAGGAACGCAGACGAACTCTTTATTTGAAAAAGAGCACATCGGAACGCGGTTTACCGATGCTGATGTGCCCTTTTAGAAATTGACGATTCAGATGAGGAGAGCTATCGTCGACACAAAATGCAGATGGAGCGAGAGCGGGATTAAGCGACAACTGCGCTCCTGATGGTGGGCGGAGCGAGGAGACATTTCGCGGAGCTCGCGTCCGTATGGAGATGAGGATTAGTAAAAGGGGAAGAGGGGGGGCGAGGAATTGAGGAAGGAGTAGAACCCAAAGATTAGGTCAAGGCGTCCACGAAGGAGCGCGACGCACATGGGGATGCTTCCAAGGGATGCCATGACGTCATGAAACCACCGCCACCCGCTCTATGATTGGTCCGTTTTGAAAGCACAGTCAACGAATTTAATGTCAGTTGACTCCTTGGATTTTCTTTCAGGTAGGCAACCTGCAATACATATCACAATGAATTTAAGAATTGCGGGTGGCCTACCTTAGTTAAAATTTAAGGAGTCGACTGACATTATTTAATTATCCGACTGTACCTCCTCGTTAAGGTGATTCCACGCGAAAATTTTCTATATAGTTCAATCGTATGGCTAGCGCCACTAGTCGCGTATGAGAAAAGTCGTGTTTCTGGTATTTTAAATTGAAAGCAAAGAAAACACGCCCACTTTAAGAACGTCAGCACTTGCGAAATTTGTGTATGGATTTTTTGAGCCCAAAACGAGTAAAGTTTGTTGAGAATTGAAGCCGTAAATTATGAAATTCATTTCTCCATTAGCTTCGCTTAAAACCACTGCCGCTCGCTCTGTGATCGGTCCGTTTTGAAAGTACTATTGAGGAATTAGTGTGCGTTTTTTCTTTGCTTTCAATTTAATGAAATGCCAAAAACACAACTTTTCCCGTACGCGACTAGTGGCGCTATCCATCGGATTCAACGCTGGGAAATTTTCCCGTGGAATCACCTTAACGAGGAGGTACACTATCGACGAATTAAAGATTGTCGCGAGATTTTCACGAGCTGGGTGTTGCCTTGAAACTTGAAAAAATTGTTTGGACCCCCAAAATACCCCCCCTCCATTTTCAAGGAACTGTTGGGGGGCTTTTGAAAATATCAAAAGTGGAAAAATTGAGGTCAATGCCCTACCTGATTCTCTTGATTCATAGCATATATGCGGGGTTCAGTAGTTTTCGAGAAAAATGCCCGGGCACTCTAAGTGATCACTGCCGCAGTTATGTATGCGTGTGAGTGTGGGACTGATCTGCAACGGCTCTCCTACCCCATCCGCACTGGCCCCCTCGCCTGCAAGGTGTGAGGAGTATGAAGAGTGGCCGAACCGGAACCTTATTGGTGAAATTCAGCTCCTGAAAATCTCGCGACACTTCAAGAACGTCAGCACCTGCGAAATTTTTGTATGGATTTTTTGAGCCCCAAACGAGCAATCTTTATCAATTTAATGCAAGCACAAATTAATTTGTTTGAGTATTTCGGAACAATAAACCAAAGTGTGAAAATCCTATTTTCGGGAAAACCCACTTAAATAACCTATTGTGCGGTGGGTTGTATATGTTTACAAATGCTGGCGTCGCGTGTCGCCCTTCTTGGTTGCGGTTCGTCGACCGAAGAAGAACTGCTAACGCAAGGAAGGCCGGTTTTGCAGAAAAAGCGGAACCGGAAAGCCATCTATTAACTCAGCACATTTCCGGCGAACCTAGATCGGGGGGTTCGGGAGGAACAGCGCCATGGCGCGGGGTTCCGACCGTAGACTTCGCGGTCGTTTTTTTTATTTTTTTTATTTTAGGCATTCGAAGCATTTCTAGCGCAGGTGGAGCCAAAAGCGAGGACGCGAGACCTCAGTGTTGATGTCGCCTATGTAAATTTTAAACGACTATCCGAGTCGTTCCAAAGTTCAAAGTTCTTTGGCACATTTTCACATTAGATCAGATTATGTCAGTGGCGTAGCGTGCAATTTGGCAACGCTGTGTTGTATCCACTTAAACCCATGTAAAAGGTCGAATGCAAAGGTGTTCACCGAACACCCCATAGTTCGATCTTTTTCATAGGTTCAAATAGACGAACTGCACCGTTGCCAAATTGCACGCTACGCCACTGGATTATGTGTAAATGATCTTCGGGTTACTCTCTTCCTCGGCTACTCCAATCATCTCAGTGAATCAATGGGGCTCTTGCAATGTTTTACTACAGGTAATCGAAGAGTTGATTTTTGCACAAAACTGAAAAAGGCAGAAACTTTACTGAGTTTTGTCACAAAAGCCTGTAAAAATGAGGATGAACACACTAAAAAATCATAAAACTCACTCTCAGAATCGGGCTTAATGGCGGAGCTACGCAGGTATCATGGGAGATTCCTATTTACTTTGAGACATATCTCTGCGTTTCCGCAGAGAAAGTGACGAATTAGACAGGCAGTGGCGTCGCGTGCCATCTGGCAACAATGCAACTGATCCACTTAAACTCATTAAATATATCGAATTTTCCTTGTGCACTGTGCACCCCCTGAATTCGATATTTTACATGAGTTTAAATGGATAGAATACATTGTTGCCAAATTGCACGCGACGCCACTGTAGACAGGAATCTCCTGTGATACCTGCGTAGCTTCGCTATTACGATCTTGCCGTTACAGCTGCTTTCTGGGTTTATTGCTGGATTTTTGACGGTTTTAATGTGATTTTCGTGATTTTTGCTGGTTTTTACATCAGATCAGGTTAAAATTTGCTTCCAGCAATAGTTTGCAAGAGTCCCATTCAATATGATATGACTATGCCGGGTCTTGGGTTTTTTTTATTTGTAACAGCGCCAAAATTTGGCGCCCCACCCACAGCCACAGTGGATCACATTATGGGATTTTTGGGATATCATTTCTCGGAGAGAAAGAGAGAGAGAAAAAAAAATCAAGATTATAAGGAACGAATGAAAGCATACCTAAACTTTAATTCAAATCCAATTGCCACTGGGATTAATTGAGGCATTTTTCGGTAAATGGGCGTATGGCGAAAAAACGACTTTCGAGAAAAACGCGTTTGAAAGTTTAAAACGTTATAACAAGACATTGTAGGTGCATCCATTCGAACGATTTTTTCGTGGTTATTTCCGTTCAACATATGAATACCTTTATATCACCTGTTGGTCACTCGTCAGGATTTCAAAACGAGTTCTCCAAAAAAAGGGCGTAAATCGTTATACGCCCATTTACCGAAAAATGCCTCAAATACAACTTTTGATTTGAGGTTAAAAAAAAAAAAAAAAAAAAAAAATATGAAGCAAACAAACCAGAATCAGATTGCCCGTGCTGCCTCACTTTGAGAGTACTTATAACATGTATCAGCCTCTCTATACCTCGTTGGGAGACCGAACCGCTTGCTTCCGTACAATCAAGGACAAAAAAATTGTCAGACAATTCCTGGAGTTAGACTATCCGCAATACCTGTCTCAACGAATTTAAGTATTGCTCTTGGCCTACCTCAATAAGAATCTGTGGAGTCGTCTGACATTCTTTTGGTCCCAGTGGCGAAGCGTGAAATTTGGCAACAATGTAATTTCTCCATTTAATGCACCAAAAAAGTCGAACGCTCCAGTCATCGGCGATGACCAGGCATTCGACCTTTCTAATGTGTTCAAATGGGGGAAAGGAAGTTGCCAAATCGCACGCCTCGCCACTGTTTGGTCCCTGGCTGTACCTCGAGACAGTGCACCCGGTCCATTCATCATTTGATCATGTCTCGTGTTTCGCTTGATATAAAGTTAAATGGAAAATAAATTTTCGTTAGCTTCAACACGAGCGCCATCTGGAGCGAGTGAAAATTCGCGAGCGGTAGTAAAAACACACCTTTTCCGCGCTTTCACTCTAAGTGCAGTGTCGCTATTTTTCCAATATTTCTCCGATTTTTCTCCATTTGGCTCCGTCTAAAAGTTGGCCATTTATATAGGAAAGTCTGGTAACATTGGCGGAATATATCGCAAAGCGTCTCCGTCGCATGTGAAGCCTGCGCAGTGCCAGTTTTTCGATCGTCGCGCAGTGGAGCGATAGTCAATGGGAGAAGTCGGACATAGCGTCGTACCTTTAAATGCGTATATCTTTGGAGGCAACGTGGACATTTGAAAGGAATTTCATTGGTTTTGTTGTACAATTTTCTACTAAATTCACCCATTATAGTTTGTTTTTTGACTGTAAAAGCATCCAAATTTGCATTTTTAGTCATTTATTTCATGTCCGACCCTTCACATTGACTCGCTTCACTGTACGTCGCTTCCAGTGTTGTCAGATTGGAGTGAAAAAGTCCCCATTTAAATCAATGTAAAACGCACCAGTGGCGCAGCGTGCAATTTGGCAACGTTGCATTGTGTCCATTTAAACCCATGTATAAGGTCGAATGCGAAGGTGTTCACCGAACACCCAATCGTTCGATATTTTGGAAGGGTTTAAATGGGCACAATACAACGTTGCCAAATTGCACGCTACGCCACTGGTACGTTTTACATTGATTTAAATGGGGGCGATACGGCTTTTTACCCTCGATCTGGCAACACTGGTCACTTCACTGCCAAATATATTCTAGTTTCTTCTTCTGCGCTCCGGAAAGAATTGGGCGTTAGAAAGGTCTGGAAGCTGGGAAAAGGAACGGCATGGATGTGAAACGAAACACTATTTATTTAGGAATAGAATGGAAGGGAATCACGTGCATTCGTGCAACCTGCGCGTTCTTCGGAAAGTACCCGCGAGTTCACGTGTTAGCCGCGCTCTCTAGACTCGGGAATTTTTTGCCGCCGTATGCAAAAATTTCGGTCCTGCAATAATTGGATAATTGCAGCGTGATTCGCAATGCAGTTCACAATCAGTAGCGCGCAAGTGCTTTGCTCTTGCTCCATGTACGTAACGTTCTTGCCGAATTTCCGCTGGTGAGTGCAGGACTTTATATGCTTATCTCTCTCTCTCTCCTCATTAGAATGCGTGTGTTAGAAAAGGACAGATTATAGGTAGTCACGTGATTTTCGCCCCCTCTTCTATCCTTTTCTAACACATGCATTTCTAACGGGAAAAGAGAGAGAAGGATATTTTCTTGGATGCGCTATATAGTGCGAATTTCTTCATCTGAAATCGAATGTAATCTCATCGAAGACTGTTCAGTGTTCACTGAAAAAAAAATTATTCCTAAATTCTAGTAATGTTACTAGAAGCACAACGATATACGTGAACCACAGAAAGTCTAGTACTGTGACCAGAAAATTCTGATGTGAATACCAGAATGTGGTTACAGAACCAGAATTTCCTCAACATTTTCAAGAATTACGGTACAATCACTATAGAATTCTAGTTACTGACTGACCCATCCCTTACATCGGTTATATTTCGTCATGCTTCTGGTAGCTTTCTTTTCAGTGTTCGATCGTTCAAACTGAACCACTGATTTAGTCAGTGGCAATGAAAGGCGGTGCTCTTCGCTAACCAATGTATTCGGCGGATTTGAGGCACACTTTAATCTCGCGGATTCGACAGTTTAATTGGGGAGGGGAGGGGGGGTTGTTTGAAGGAGAGGTTCAGGTAACTGTGGGAGGAGGAAACTTGCACGGTTTCTTGCTTATCGTATTTTCCTTTCATCTTCAATTCCTTTCTTTTTCTTTTTTCTTTTTTTCTTTTTTCCTGTTTTTGATTTTCCCCTTCTCTTTCCTCACTTTTTTAAGCCCACCTTCTTAAAACTTAAAAAGAGGGGGGTTTGGGCCTCAAAGTCCCCCCCCCCCATCCCACGGACCGTCACTGTCACTCTCCTTTTTGAACGCGTGCGTTTGAAAAGACTGGAGATAAGGTCTTAAGTCCAGTGATGGCCCCTTTTTCTATTCTTCTATCCTTCTCTAACGTATGCAATCAAACGGCCGGAGAGAGAGAGAGAGAGAGAGAGAGAGAGAGAGAGAGAGAGAGAGAGAGAGAGAGAGAGAGAGAGAGAGGGGGGGGAGGGACATGCCTGAATCCGCGTATATGATACAGGGATTATGATGAAACTTGGGGAAGATATACTCGAAGGAAAAACAAACTAGCCACCGGTATTAGTATGTGGCCTCCTCCGTAGCTCCGTAAACTCTATCAGGCTTAAGCGATGCTCTATCCCACGATTCAGTTGTTATTTTAATCATTGAATTTTTTTTTTTTTTTTTAACTTTTTTGTTGTTCAAGTTTGGCATCCTTGCGAGGGGAAACCGTTTTATTTCATCTGTTTCTCCTTTCGGTTATTGGAAATTCTACTTCATTAAAAATAATCCCCGTCGAATCCTAGCGCACACTGCTCAAGCTTACGGTGTGCACACGTTGATGATAAATCGACATTATTTACGATAGGGCTGTCGGGGCGAGAGAGGGTGTTCTGTTCGGGCGTCCGGCGAGGGGAGGGGAGGGGGTTGAAGTCTCGACGCGGAACTCCTGAAGGAGAGCTTGCGTCGCGCGATGGCGCTGGCGGGGAGTCGGAAGAAAAACAGGCGGGGCTACCGAGGGGGGGGGGGGGGAGTTGGTAGCTGAAATTGAGCTAAACGTTCCAGTTTTCTCATGGGGATTTTCTCTCGCGTTTCTCCCGCCGGCGTCTCGGCCGCGCGGCGCGGCGCGGAGTTGAGAGCGCGTTCCCCATTTGCATATGTACTGTGCAGTCTGGCAATGTTGCATTCTGTTCATTTGCACCCTTGCAAATAGGTCGAAACTTGGGGTGTTGACTGCGCACTATACAGTTCGATTATTCGCACGGTTTCAAAAGGACTCACATCGACGTTGCCAGATTAAACCAAGAAATCTTCATCACAGAATAATACAATCAGAACGGAAACTCCTATAAGAGCCAATGGAAGCAAGTTTGGAATTTAACGGCACCAATAGGCAACGCTGTGGTCCTATATCCCAACATGGCGGACGAGTGTGGTTTGTGTTGAAACTCATTTATTTCTAAAAATTCTGGAAAGAAATCTTAAGTTTCCGGCCTCGCTTTTATTCTAATAGCATTTCAGAATGAAAATTTCGCGGATCATGTCCTATATTGCTTTTTTCAAGCGCGAATCCAGATGTAAACATCCTATAACCCAACATGGCGGACGCGAAATGAATTTGCTTCATAATCCGACAGAGTTTCCGTTCTGATTGTATTATTCTGTGTCTTCATTAGATCTTGTAATGATGGCAATAGATTATTTCGCAATTTTTTTACCTTATCTATACCTTTTTTTGACCTATTGTCCTTTTCGGTATGTCTCGTCGGAAGGAACACAAACTCACCCACAGCGGAGTAAAAGGCCTTCGTACACGCTCAAAGTAGCATCGTCAAATTGGCATCGGTGAGCTGAAATCCACCGCAAACTGTAGTAGCCAACCTGAAATTTCTGAAATTCACACATAACCTTGACCAAAACACCCTCTGAATGGGTTTATTGGTTTTTTGACTGTAGGTTGGTGAATAGATGACACACCACCCATCGTCAAATAATTCTGCAGTTTGACGGGCCGTCAAATTGCACAGTTGTTTGACGAATGGAACATCAATTAAACATGCATCGGTTGGCTCACCTGCCGATTTTACGATCCTACTTTGAGCGTGTACGAAGTTCTAAACAAACTGAGCTGTCATCTTTCGTGAATTAAGCTTAGCCTATTCAGTTGATTTAAACGAGCGCTTGGTGAGTCGACGGATTATACATTGGTTCATCTATAATAAAGGGTAGTGCGTTACCTCTAAATCCGTCCACTTCTATACCAGTGGCGTAGCGTGCAATTTGGCAACGTTGCAATGTGTCCATTGAAACCCATTAAAAAGATCGAACTATAGGGTGTTCGGTGAACACCTTAGCATTCGACCTTTTACATATTGCGTCAATGCAACGTTGCCAAATTGCACGCTTCGCCACTGTTCTGTACTCTTCATAAATGGGTCTGTTGCGTACTTTCGCTACAGCAATGTGGCACATTGATTTTTACGTAAAATTCGGCGAAAATCAAGATGCGCCCATTAAAAACTTTCAAAATCCATACGCACTAATCCAGGAAATCACTTCCATTTCACACAACCCACGCTACACTAGACACTTTTAGCATCGACGCACAACTACATAGACGAAACCATCGCGTTCATGTAAACATCAACATAACTTACAAATATTTGAACGTTTCGTTTCGATGCGTGTAATTCTTGTGAATTATTTTGTAATCTTTGATAAACCAGAAAAGACCAGACAGCGAGTGCAGCCAATATTTCATGTACTTAGAAGGAAATTCCATCATTTTGTAGTTAAGATGTTGTCTACTTATACATGATGGTTCCGTCTGTGAGTAGTACGCCGGTGCAAATAGTGTCTGGTTTTGCGCGGGCTGTTTGAACTTGAAGTGATTTCCTGTGTAACTGAGTAATCTTTGAACGTGTTTTTAATGTACGCATCGTTATTTTCGCCTAATTTTAAGGAAGAACCGAGCACTGAGAAAAATTTCCTGTTGCCGTAGGCGTCTTGTTAATGCTTACTTAACCGGAAATCCTGATGATATTTTAGCAACAATTTCCTGTTATTTCAACAGAAATTTCTGTTTCCTCAACATGAATTCCGGTGAAGTAACAGTCCTATTGAAAATTAAAATAGCAGGAATTCTGGTGTAGTAAGTATTAAACAGACGTCTGGTTGAATGAACAGGAAAATTTTTCTCGATGTGGCTCTATATTGTTGTAGCAAAAGTACACAAGCCCATTTATAGGTATCCGCACTGCGCCGTCCGATTGGCGATTAGGCAACCCTGCCGGCTGCCGCGCATCTCTTGTATTCTCTTTGCGCCTTACGCTCCGCTCTATCGTATTTCTCTTCCCGAGTGTATGATGACGATGTCCTAGGAGTTGCTGAGAAAATGTGTCAACACAATAGATAGCTCTGTTTAATCATACAAAAGGATTATTCTTCCGGGTTCGCCATCAACAGTGAAAACAAAGAGGGATTCCGCGAGTTTGACCGACCGGGCAATCCTTCCATTCCGCGAGCCAGGTGCATGCCGGGTGCTCACTGCTGAGTGGATGCGCGCGCCACTTATTATTAGCGAAAGCGGAAAGTTCTCGCTCTCGCGTTCTACTTCTCGCATAATATTTTCATACCTTTTCTTCCGTTGCGTTTGTGGTTAAGGCTTTTAACTCCTCCGCTGGGTCTTTTGGGCTTATTTTTACAGCCCTTTGCCCGGATCGGCGCACCAGGGTCTGAGATGCGAAAAATATTGGCCAAAAATCAGTGAAGAAAAAGAGTCATTAAAAATCATCGTTTTCGACCTTTTTAAACTCTCCAGTGACATTTTTGGATTCTGATTACTTGTGCTGATTAAAATTGGTCTTGAAAGTTTATGAATGATAAATTGATGAGTTTACTCTCTAATTTTTGGCCAATTTTTGACGATCTCAGGCTGTAGTGCGGCGGCCGGACCCTGGCGTTTTGCTTCCCGTCAATTCAGGGTTTGCCAGGGTTGGATTTTTTTATATATATATATATATATATATATATATATATATATATATATATATATATATATATATATATATATATATATATATATATATATATATAAGCGAAACAACATACTTTGGCCACATGGTATAAACAATGCTTTTGAGTTGGGCAAACTCATCAGCTGAGGTAATAAAGCCAAGAAAAAAAGAAAAAAATCATATTAAAAATATGAAAGTAATAGTTAAAAAAACTAAAGGGGGAGAGAGTTCAACTCAGGCAGTGCAACAGAAAGCATGAGCGAGGACAGCGTAGCGAGGAGCGGATGAGTCCTAATAAGGACGAAACCGGTCGTGTGCTCTCGAACGCTGTCCTCGCTCATGCTTTCTGTTGCACTGCCTGAGTTGAACTCTCTCCCCCTTTAGTTTTTTTAACTATTACTTTCATATTTTTAATATGATTTTTTTCTTTTTTTCTTGGCTTTATTACCTCAGCTGATGAGTTTGCCCAACTCAAAAGCATTGTTTTATATATATATATATATATATATATATATATATATATATATATATATATATATATATATATATATATATATATATATATGTCTTGGTGGGTTTGGTTGTGAAACTATAAGAAATCGAGAAAAAAAACCGATCCGAAGCAGAGCTTTAAACCGGCAAAATTCTCGGTTCGATTCGGCTCTCGGTTTGGAGTTTGCGGATAAAACTGGTTCATCACAGGGACAGCGCGGGCTCGGTTCAAACCGGTTCAACCTCAAAATAAAATCGATAAATTATAAAAAATTCACTTTTATGAAATAGAAAAAAAAATTGTCCCGGAAATTCCTAGTTTCGATTTACTGTGTGACAGGTGACAGGGGTATATGTCTCACACATCACGCCCGTCACGTTGCCAATTGGAGCTGGATTTGGGCCCGGTGCCAGTCAAATGTAATTGATGGCATTGATTGATTAGCATTTGATCATTGAGCCATGTAAATTGTGTGGCTGCGGTTGCCTCCCCCTCCCCCCCCTCCCCCTCCCCCAACCCTCTCCCCTTATCCCTCCTCTTCTTCTATATCCTACTCCTCTTTTTCCGACCCGCCCGCAACGCTAACCACAATACAACTTATCAAGGATTGAGCGGTTTTAGGAACGGACAGCTCATTGCAAAAAGGAGCCAACTGTACATTGAACATCAACATTACTTGGTTCCTTTTTGCAGTAAATCGCACTGAGGATGCGTCCCATGTTTATACCTGAATTGCTCTTCAATGTGTGGAGTTTTGTGTTTTGTCGTCAAACGCCCTTGAACGTCGCACGGTGGAAGAAATACGGATTTTCTTGGACTTGGAATTATTTGTTTGCCCTCGCTTCAGAAAGAAATATGTAATCGACGGTTTTAGTGCGAAGTCAGCGGTTAGCCAACAACCACAACAGTGTACTCATCGCAGTGGCGTAGCGTGCAATTTGGCAACGGTGTAATGTGTCCACTTAAATCCATTAAAAAGACCGAACTACTGGGTGTTTGGGGAGCACCCTCGCATTCGACCTTTTTCATGGGTTTAAATGGACTTAATACAATGTTGCCAATTGCACGCTACGCCACAGACTCATCGGTCGCAATCAGCTGTGAAAAAAACCCGAACATAATTCATTTCTACCCAAAAAGTTCACAGAAAATGTCTCTGCGTACACGATTTTTGCCGTGGGAGTGAGGTAGCAGTACATGGTTGTTACGTGTGAGTGAGTGAGAGAGCTAGTTTGGAATGCTCATCAACGAATGACGTCATCATACTAAAACCGTCTGTACCTTGCAGAAACATAAAATCGGACGTTTTTAAAGTTTGATTAACCTTTAAGGTAAATCTTTAGCTTTTAGTCAAAAGAAATTTGGATTCTCTCTGGCATGAATGACAACTCTAATTTCAGACCATACAGAGAGTTGGTCAATCGATCACCTGCTGTTGGTATATTGCATTTCGGCTCAACGATTGCCCTGTTTGATCAAACTCTTTGAGCGTGCTCGATGCACTAGCGGAGCCAAAAAATTGTATCCTTCTCTCTCTCTATCCCCATAAGAACGCATGTGTTAGAAAAGGATAGAAGAGGGGGCGAAAATCACCTGACTGCCCCTCAGCTGTCCTTTTCTATCATACGCATTCTAATGGAAGAAGAGAGAGAAGGACAGATTTCTGGATCCGCCAATGGCTCGATGTCCAGCAGAGATTACTAAGTCTAAGAGATATGCCATAACGATTCATAAGTGTTGTTCGACTCCTACGAAGTATGCAATGTGGCGTACGCTGGTGACCGTAAACATTGTTAATACTGTTGTTGTTTGAAATGAGGTTAGGATCTCCTTAACAGTTAAAATCTTATGAACATTTGACTGGATAATGGGCTCTGAGTATATTTTAAAAGTGAATCTGAAAATCTACGACACTTTAATCATCCCATCGGCTACTAAATGACAAACATTTAGATGTTGCAGAGAATCTAACCTCATTTCCAACAACATGAATAACAATGTCTACGGTCACCAGCGTACTGCACGTTGCATCACGGCCGTTTTGCAGGCGTTTTTTACGGAGCCCGGCCAACGGTTTTTCAACACGGCGGAGATGGGAAGTGCCATATCTCTTTAGGCTTAGTAATCTCTGATGTCCAGACAGTAATGGATAAGGGGATGAAGCAGTGGCGTACCGGAACCTTTTGCCCTCCCCCCCCCCCCCAACGAACCTTCAGCCGGGGGTCCTACAGATTTATACACAGTGAATGGAGTGTTCATGGAAAACCACTCCCTCCCCCATCTGGAGGGGGCTCCCTGCTCAGGGGTCCTCCCCTGAAATTGTTTGAAATTTGAGTGCTCTCGAGACGTTTTTTCACGCCGTTTTAGCTTTAAAATTCCGTTTCTCTCCCAAGAAGAAAAGAGCTGGCTTTCTTTTTCTGAAAGCTTTTCAATAATATGCGCATTTAATACCACGGAAAATACGTGGCCAATTCCCTACATCTAACGGAGAAACAAACCAGCTCTTTTTACTTTCAGATTACAATGACTTTTTTTTCTCCTCCATATTTATCTTTATTCTTTCAAATGTTTTGTTTTGTCTAATACACGGGTCAGATGTAATCATCGGGCTCTAATTGAAGACCCCAGCGCCCCCCCCCCTTGCATCGTGGGCAGCGGGGGCCTCCGGTACGCCACTGGGATGAAGCCCCCTACTTTTACATTTTCTGTAAGATGTAGCGTCGTTTTCTTGTTAGAAAAAGCTCCATTTCCTTTTTGGAAAAATCGTAATTTTCTCGTAAGAATCTGCCCGTAAGTTTGTATTTAAGTCGGTGTAGCTAAGGCTAGAATTTATTTAAATCGGTGTAGCAAAAGCTCGCACAGACCATTCTCAGAACTTTTCTTTTCAAAGGCTTTTTGAAGTGAGGCTTTTCATGCGGAAGTATGAACTTTTTACTTTCAATCGGTTTATTTTGTTGCGTCATCATTATTATAAGGGTTGTCGTTTTGCGTACAGTTCTACAAATTTTCCCATTTTATCTTAATATATATTTTTTGAATTTCCCGCCAAATTTGACAGCGCCCCTCATTATTCTCTCTATATACCGAGTCACAATCGTTTGAGGAAGCCGAAAAGTGATGGTGATTCCAAAAAAGAGGGGAAGGAGAGCTTGAGGCAAAAACGAGTGCAGAGCTGCCGATTTGTACTGATTTAATGACATTTTTTAATGCATTGATGATTCCACCGGTTGAGAAAAGATTACACAGTTCAGTTCAGTGTATGACAGTAATGCACGGAAATACTTCACTCTGTAATCTTTAATCAACCGGCAGTGTCTCCTCCTCAATCTCTTAATTTTTTTTTATTTATTTTTATTTTTAATTTTCATTTTTGGTACATGGTTAGCCAGAAAAACTGACTGGGTACAGGTCATATAAGAAAACGATACATTTGTTTTCTTATAGCTAGAGATAATTAAAACATTAATTTAATTTTAAAGTTTACTTATAGCTTAAGAGTTCATCCAGGCTGTAAAAAGCATGGGATAGTAGAAACAGCTCTCATGAAAAAAAACTACTCATTTCTCCGTTTTTAAAATGGGGTTTTAAGGATTTAGGCAGAGCGTTAAATACTTGGATTGCAGAAAAAGATTTTTGATGATTCTAATCTAATCTTAGTATTTTTTATAAAAACATGGCGGCTATTATAATTATGAGATGGGCTAAGATCAGATGGATTTATAATGGCATTTTCGACAGCATTAAAAAAAAAAAAAAAAAAAAAAAAAAAAAAAGTGCGGATATTTCTTAATTTATAAGAGGTGATTCTACCGATCGATAAAAGATGACAAATTTGAGTGTTTTCGTGCATTACAGTCATTTACTGAACTGAACTGTGCAATCTTTTCTCAACCGGTGGTATCTTCCATTTAAACCCATGAAAAAGATCGAACACCTTCGCATTCGCCCTTTTACATCGGTTTAAAATGGACGCAGTACAACGTAGCCATAACAAATTGCACGCTACGCCACTGGTTGTTGTAATCTTTTGGTCAATCGGTGATTTGAGAAAAGTCATTATAATGTACACAAGGCGGCAGCCCTGTCGCTCTGGGAGACCCGGGTGTCAGCTTTTACTACGAGCAGTGAAGCTAAAAATATATATATGTATACAATATGTATATGAGTTCAGCAAATATCGAACGCGCGGGAACTGGCTAAGCGCGTGCGCGCCGTAGATTTATGCGAACAATGAAGACTCCGAAAAACACGTTGAATAAAAAATATGGCTGGCATATTGCACGCGCAAATTCCAGACTTTGTAAGAGATGTGGAGGAGGAGGGGGAGGGGGAAAGGAGGGGTCGATGAGAAGGGGGGATAGGGGGGCAGTGCGATACCGACTGCCGCAAGGTGGATCGGGAAATCGGATTTTCCGGATACCATTAAATTTTTAATGAACAAAATCAAGATTACGAACGATGTATGAAATTGCAGTTTGATAATGGGTTTAATGAGGCTCTATAGCAAGGTTTTACTGTTGGGAAATGGACTTTCATTTCAAATTAGAAATGCTCAGAAAATAACTTTGAGACCACCACAAAAATGTTGGTACTCCCTCCAGGGTGGGTTGGGTTTTTCGGTGGTCTAATTTGGCGTTGGATGACCCCTAAATGGTTAGTAAGGCTCTAGCTAACGTATTAACCCCCTGATACCTAAATTTGCCCTAAAAAGGGTAATTTTTTGTATATTCAGAGAAATTCTACCAAATTGTTTTCTTTGGTCTCCCCTTACAATTTTCAGACCCCCCTCCCCCTTCCCCCTTCAAAAATTCCTGGCTACGCACCCTGAGAAAAATTTTCCGGTTAATTCAACCGGTCTTGTCAATACTTACTTAACCGGACCCCAGGAACAACAAGAAATACTGTTATTTCCTCAGGAATTCCTGATACTTGACCGGAATTCCTGTTGAAATAACAGGTATTTCTTGTTAAAAGAAGAGGAATTACGGTTAAGTAAGTACTATCAAGACGTCCGGTTGCAGCAACAGGAAATTTTTCTTAGTGTACTGATCAACGCTGAAACGTTTTTAAACGGTAAAACAAAGGCTGTTGTTGTCCAGTAGAATCCGTGTCCCGATCCGATGTGTGGCGGGGAAAGGAGCTTCGCTTTTGTGAAATGCTTTTCCGGGGTGAGATCTGAAAATATGTACCTGCGCGGACCCGGTCCCTGTCCTGGTATGTCGTGATGTTTCCCTGTATCCGACTCTAAAAAATGGGGACGCGCGCTCTGACACAGGACACAGGATCACGGGGCGCGGGTCGTTGTTACAGTCAAGAAAATTCTTGCGAGTAATTGTCGCGCGCGGGGTAATTTTTCACGGAACTATGCTTCCCAGTTGAAAGAACCAGGAAGGGAGGGTGGGGGGCGATGGACTTCCGTTTATACTATAGTCCTGTTCCTGTCAGCATATTCCTTTGATGCTTCGGTTCGGTCGGTCATCCCTTGAATTCATCGTAAAGTTTTAGTTCATCGGAATTCCGGAAAGTGCGCTGCGCACGGCAGATGACATTTTCGTAAGTCAACAACGCACTGCTTTGCGTCATTCTTGAAAAAATAGCGTCGAAACTAGCACTCTCTCCGTGTATAGGATTTCGAGGACAGGATTTTCCGTCGACGGAGGGGAATTTCGGGGGAAAATCATCAATGCAATATTGGAACAGGGTCCGCGCAATCGTGTAGACTTGAAAAGCCCTTGGAGATCACTGATTCTTACTTTCTCTCCGCCCCTCTCCCGCTGGGTAAAAGGGTATAAGGAGAGAAAATATAGTCATGATGAAGATTTTGGAAGTTGGACTATCACTTCTGGGCGTTTCATGCCTCTATGAACTCAAAAATCACATTCTTTGAAAAATGTACTATGAGTTTCAAAAGAAAGTACCTTGACCGAAATTCTTACTATTAAATTTGTCATTTATTTTCAACGAAACTTTCGATTTTTTTGACGGACTTTAATAGGAGCGTTCTAATTAGTTTCTTAAGCACTTGAAATCCGCAAAATTGTTTAAGGGTTGCCAGAATTGAAAAGAGTAAAAATTTTGACCAGGGTGTTTTCTTTTGAAGGTCATAGTACCTGCGACCTGCGTCTGTCTGAGGGGAATAGCAAAAACTTTGAAAAAGACACCAAAAAATAGCTAGTGAGAGGAATGTTTTGAGCCATTCCAGAAGTCCGTATAGCTGGAGGTCGGGGGGCTGGCGCGGCGTGATATAGCAAGATTTGGGGGGAGAAAGCAACATTTTGAAAGGTATAGCAAAGAATAAAAAATCGATAGCAAATTATTGAGCTTTTTTTTTTTTTTTTTTTTTTTTTTTTTTTTTTTTTTTTTTTTTTTTGAAAATTCAATGTTGAGGTGGGGGGGGGGGCAACATCACGGACGTCCATAACGTTGCGCTGCATTGCAGTAACAGTTTGCAACATACCCTTCGTTTTCAGTAAAAACTTCCAATCGCCGTGATCTCATCAGTTTTTTCGGGAAAGACTCCACGATCCCTCCCACCACGTCCTGAGTTTTCCTCTTGATTTTCCCCCTCAAAAATACCAAAATATTTTCCCGATTTCGCGCTCCGGTTGATTAAAATTCTGAGCATGTCGGGTAATCGTTTTGGACTCGCCTCCTACGAAAAAAATCAATCGCGGGCATCAGCCGTTTTCGTCAGAAAGGCTTTGAGATTTGAGTCCAGTAGAAAAAGAGAAAGAGGGGGGAGAGAAAGAGAGAGAGGGAGAGAGAGAGAGAGAGAGGGATGAGGGAGAGAGATATAACTTACCTCAAACCTCAACCTTGCAACCTCCATCTCTTTCAAAGACGACCGACTGAGAAGGAGGTGTTGAAGTATTCACCACGAAAACCTGGTATTCCCCCATTTAATTTATACAAACCTCAGAAGTATTTATTCTTAGCTCTCTCTCTCTCCCCCCTTAATCCCCTCCCGAGCGCTCTCTCTCTCTCTCTCTCTCTCTCTCTCTCTCTCTCTCTCTCTCTCTCTCTCTCCTCCTCAAATTGAGACTGTGCATGCGACCGATACTGAAAAACCCTCCGCTGTTATTTCACCCCCCACCCATCCCCCTTCCCACGGGCCATCTCCACCACCGCCACCGAACCCCCGGTAACGTTTTATTTCGTTTCAAATCAAGTCTCATATTACCTCTTGGATTTATTTTAAAAGTCAACTCAGCTTTTCCGATTCAAATTACGCTCATATATTAAAGTTTTTCTTTCTCTTCTGTTTTTTTTTTTTTTTTTTTTTTTTTTTTCTTCGTCAATCCGTCCTTGCTTTTCTGTGTGGACGTGGACGCTCGCCGAACGGCGTACTATGGTCTGAGATGGTCAAAAAGTGGCCAAAGACCAGGGGTGGCTCGTGAAATTCAATGTATCGATGTATACTCCTTTTGAAACTATAGTAAAAGTATCGATTTCTCGGGGGTTCAATTGCACCCCCTGACAATCGATACTTTCCTTTAGATTTAAATAGAGTAGAATCGATGCATCGCTTTCCACGAGCCGCCATTGCCAAAGACCAGAAAATAAATTCCTCATTAATGTATCATTTAAAAACCCTTTCAATACCATTTTAATCATAGAGCACAGTTTTGGCCACTTCTAACACTTAATTTAAACCCAGAAATGTTATTGGAAAGTTATATTTAAGGTGATTCTTCAGCGTTTCGTACCGATTTCCGCCACCAGGGGCGCTACCGTTCCCGATTAATGTCAAATTACAGACCTGAAGTAATTTATATTTGAGGAAACGGAATGTCAGTTACTAGATACTCATCTGAAAAACGTCTCTGCAAAGTATCTCGCCAATAACTTCAGAAGTAAGGCTGATAGTACCAAAAAATGGAATATCGCATTTCGATACAAGAAGCAATTGGCGATATTTCATTTTTCGGTACTTTCAGCCTTATTTTTGAAGTTATTGACGAGATATTTTGCAGATACGCTCTTCAGATGATTATCTAGTAACTAACTTTCCGTTTTCTTAAATACAAATTACTTTCGGCCTGTATTTTTTACGTTAGTTGAACGCTAGCTCCGGTGGTGGAAATTGGGACTAAACGCTGTAGTCACCTTAAAGGTCGAAATCGATTATTTTCGATGACTCTTTTCACCTCGATTTTGGCCACTTTCTATTCGATCCCAGACCATAGTGCGGCGGACGAGAGGGATGAAGATGGGATCTTCCCGACGAAGTTAGCGAGGCATCAAATTACCGGATCATCATTTTCTCTAGTTCCAACTTTTTAATACCGGAGAGGTGGTTTTTTTTTTTTTTTTTTTTTTTTTTTTTTTTTTTTTTTTTGCGACTGGATGTATGAAGGTCCGATCCGAGACTCGTGCTCGTGAGTTATCGAGAAGAAGATTTTGAATAATGGAATGCACGTTCGATGATGGCTTGCATCACTGCGGGCATTGGCGGATCCAGCAATCTGGCAACAGCGTATTCCTCCCATTTTATTGCATGATAATTGATCGATTAGTCACGGGGCTGTACACTGAAAAAACAAAGTTTAAGTACAACCGCAGCAGCTTTTTAAAATAGCTTCGCAAAGCAAAAGTTCTAGCTGTACCAGAGAAAGTTTCGATTGTACCAATGCACTACTTTGGTACAGCAAAAGCAAGAAGAAAGGATGTAGCTCTACCGAGGTAGTGTTTCGGTACAACCGCAGTTTTCTCCGGTAGAGCTAGAACTTTTGCTTTGTGAAGCTATTTTAAAAAGCTCCTGCATGCGGTTGTACTTTGGACGGGCATGACGGACGAACCCGAACCCGGACTGACGAAGATAGCGAGCTCAGTAGCAGAGCTGCCGTTTTGCGTATAATTAAGTAATGACATTTTTCAATTCACCGATGATTTCACCGGTTGAGAAAAGATTACAAAGTTTAGCTCAGTGCATGACTGTAATGAATGAAAATACTCGCTTCTGTAATCTTTTCTCAACCGGTGGAGTCGTCGATTACTTTAAAAAACTTGCGGATATTCTAATAATTAAACGGCGATTGCAGTAGAGAGTATTTTTGTGCAATACAGTCATGCACTGAAACGAACTTTGTAATCTTTTCTCAACCGGTGATATCATCGGTGAATTGAAAAATACCATTAATTATACGCAAAACGGCAGCACCGCTGCACTATGGTCTGAAATCGTCAAAAAGTGGCCAAAAATCAGAAAAAAAATTTCTCATCTATTTCTCATTTTTAAACTTTCAAGACCAATTACTACTACAAATAACACTTCTAGCAAATAATTTAAACCTAGAAATGTCACTTGAAAGTTTTGTAATAGCTTAAAAAGTCAAATACGATGATTTTTATTGATTTTTTTCCCACTGATTTTTGGCCACTTTTGTACGATCTCAGACCATAGTGCGCTGGGTAGGCAATCCATTATCTCATTTCCCAAACTTTGGAGCGCGTGCATTTTAATTCGGCAATGTTTCCAATGCATCTTCTCGGTGCAGGGGCGGATGCATGCATCATCCAACGTTTTAACGTCCTTTTTGTGGGTCCCGTCCGTATTCGACGTCCTCCTGCCTCCTCCGTTCGTAAAGCGCGAGCCTCGTCGTAGTCGCGCGCGCGCGCGCGCGCGCGTGTACGCTCGCGTTCGCTTCGCACTCGTGAATTAAAACGCCAAACGGTTCGAACCGCTAAACAGTGCTGCCGATTCTCGTGTGTACAAATGTGATATATTGTATAATCGTATAATGCGATTAATTGCACTCTACATCAGGGCTGCCGTTTTGCGTATAATCAATGCTATTTTTCAATTCACCGATGATTCCACCGGTTGAGAAAAGATTACACTGTTCAGTTCAGTGCATGACTTTGATAAACTGAAATACTCGCATCTGTACCCGGCAAAAAATGAATCGCCCAATTTGGTCCTAAAAACATCCTGGACGTTTTTAGGACCAAACCGGGAGATTCATTTTTTGCCGGGTAATCTTTTCTCAACCGGTGGAGTCGTCGATGACTTTAAAAAACTTGCGGATATTTTAATTAATCAACGGAGTTTCCACCGATTAAGGAAAGATTACAGATCAGAGTATTTTCGTACATTACAGTCATACACTGAACTGAACTCTGTAATCTTTTCTCAACCGGTGGAATCATCGGTGACAAGAAACATAGCATTGATTCTACGCAAAACGGCAGCCCTGCTCTTCATTTCAACGATGATTCTACTGCGCACTGTGGTATGTGAGATCGTCAAAAAGTGGCCACAAATTATTACGTAAATTTCTCGTCTATTTATCATTTATCAACTTTAAAAACCAATTTTTATCACAGAAAACACTTTGAATGCGCAATTTAAGCCTACGGAAGTCACTTGAAAGTTTTAATTAAAGCTTAAAAGATCGAAAACTATGGTTTTTGATGACTTTTTTTCACCGTTTTTTGGCCACATGTGGATTTTTGAGTTGAAAAGTATAACGATGTCTTACATGTAGAAGCACTGAAATCAGTGAGCTTTCCTTCAACCATCCATGAATCACCGATTGAATTTGGAATGTCATTCATTCGATGATTCTATCGGTTGAACCAAAGATTACGTTTATTAGTTGAGAAGTATGACGATGTTTTCATAGAAGTACTGAGATCAGTGATCTTTGTTGCATCCATGCATCCATGAATCACCGATTGAGAGAGTGGAATGCCGTTAAATGAACGGAAAGCGGCGAGAGGAGGCGGCATTGCCGCAAAGGCATACTCCCGGTCGATCATCCATTTTTCATTGGATCGGAAATGTTTCTCCTGTGATGTCACACTGGACGGAACCCGAGAGTGGTGGGAGTGGTCTCGTTTTTCGGCAGCGTTGCCACATCGCGAACGGTCAGCGAGTTTCTTGCATAGAGACAAATAGAGACCCAGCACTTGCTGGAGCTCGTTTCAGAAGTGTACACCCACCAAAACCATAATCTTTGGAGCTTTTTCAACTTTTATTCATTCAAATCAATACCGAATTTGCTAATGACTTTATTCTTTTGTGTTTAAAGTGTCCCTCATTGGAAAGTGAACACTCAATTTAATTTTCATTCATTTTCATCGAGTAATATCAGAAATAATGTAGTCGAATTCCAAAGATTATCGATCTAGATGCGCCTAAACTTCTGACACTACCTCTATGTTTGTCGTGTTATGAAAGTGAGGCAGTGGCGGCTCGTGAAATTCGACAACTGTGTCCTCCTCCCATTCAACCAATGTAAAACAGTCGATTCTCCCGGAGGCTGTCAGCCTCCTCAAGAATCGATTCTTTTACCTAACTTTAAATGGAAAAATCGCACGAGCCTCCACTGTAGTGAGGCAAGTCTAGTGGGTTCATTACTTTCTCACTCTAACCAAGTTAGAATTTGAAAAAGTATCGCGATGGCGCATATATCCACTGGTGGATCCAGTGGATTGTCTTCCTCTCTCTATGGCCATTTAATCGCGTGTGTTAGAAAAGGATAGAAGAGGGGGCGAAAGTCACGTGACTGCCCCTTATCTGTCCTTTTCTAACACACGCGATCAAATGACCATAGAGAGAGAAAGACAATGCTTTGGATCCGCTAGTGCATTTATCTGTCTGTCTGTATCCAGGCATAACTTTTGAACCAATGGTCCATATACATCCACATTTTGCAAAGAAATACTTTCAACATTCCTCAGAAGGACCTTTTTTGTTTTTTTGCAATTTTAACTTTTAAGTAAGTTATGGAGGATAGAAAGTTTCCATTAAAATAATGGGAAAATGGGTAAACATATGGAAAAATTGGAATATTTCACATCTTGCTGTTTGAATTGTGATTAAAATTTGCGGAAACATTCTGCAACCAGCCCCCTATAAAATTAGAACCCCTAAGGGAGGTCTGGGGGTCGCCCCAGATTCCAGAATAATAAAGGGGGCGTCTGAGGGTCTCCCCTAGAATATTATCGGGGCTCCTAGTAATTTTTTTTTTTTTGCAAATTTTGCTGGCCGGCCATTAAAATTTTGTTGGCAACCAACAGAATGCTTCTGGTGGTTAGCAAAAACATTGAGCAATGGAACAACGATTTGATGGGCCAAAAAATTGTTTTACTTGAGGGGTCTCGTCTCCCCCCCCCCCCCCCCCCCCAAGATGAAGTTGGATGTGAGAAAGTGTTCGTGCGGTATGCCCCACAGTTTATTTTTGTTTGCAGGGGCTCTAATAAACAGTAGCCAACAGTCTCCTACTGTCAGACGTATATGCCCTTATCTCTTTCTATCATTTGCGTTTAATAATGGGCAAAGAGAGAGAGACAGAAGAATTCCTGAATCTGCGAGTGGTTGTGGATCTCTCAATCGCATTATAAGTTCGGGGTGAAAGCACACACTTACTTTCAAGTTTTAGAATACTCTAATCCTAACTTTGGACGCACAATCATCCTTACCGAGAGAATCAAATGTTAAAGATTCGGTGAATTGTGTAGGTAAGTGCGTCAATGCATGACACCACTTTTCACTTCCTTTTCCTCTTACAATTAGTCACTTCTTTCTTTTTCAAAATTTTCGACAGCTCTCTTCCATTTAAGTTTCTCTTGAGTTCGACGTATAGTACGCAGTATACACCCTTATTGTTCAACGAACGGTTGGCAACAACAGAAGCAAATAAAAAAGTGCCACTTGGCAACGTTTGGAGTGTTATTCACTGACGAAAATGTATTATTCATTTGCGAAGTTCTGCGGACCGCTCGCGCTGCTACAGCATGTGCAATAAGCACTGTGGACCAGAACGGACAATTTTCGAGACAAAAAGAACAAACTATAGGAAAAACCCCCGACGAACACTTTCGCACGTAAAAATTATTCCAGGGGACCCCACTTAACCCCTTTTATTACTCTTGGAGAGACCCCCGCACTTCCTTTTATATTCTGGGGGAGACCCACAGTCCACACACCCCCTTTAATATATCCTGGGGGAGACCCCCAGCAGGCTGATTCTCCCTATTTGGACGAGACGAGACGAGATAGGAAGAAACGATGAATGGGATTGGTTTAAAGGGCGTCACGTGACAGAGTAGGAGCTTGTTACGAGTATTTGTCTCTGGTTACGAGCCATGAATTTGAAAAGAATGACTCGTAACCAGAGACAAATACTCGTAACAAGCTCCTAATCTGTCACGTGACGCCGTTTAAACCAATGGCATTCATCGTTTCTTCCTATCTCGTCTCGTCTCGTCCAAATAGGGAGAATCAGCATGCTGACCCCCTTTAAGGTGTTAATTTTACCGTAGGCTGGTTGCAGAATGTTTTTGCAAATTTTCATCAAAATTCAAACTGCTACATTTGAAATGCTCCAATTTTTCCATATTTTACCAGATTTTTACTTGGCCGTCACCGGCAGTCTCCTGAAGGGAAGAAAAAGAATGTTGGATATCCTAAAAAAAACCAAGGTTCCAACCCAGTGTGTGCCAAGCACCTCATCTTGCCAGAAGCTGAAAGTCCCTTTTAAAACTCCACTCCGCGCCGACTCCCACCGCTATCGCCTAAGCAGCCAACTCACGGCTTGAAAAACCTGCAACTTTTTTTTCTTTTTCTTCTTCTTTTCTTTTTTTTCTTCTTTTTACAGTTAAAGCGCCTGCCGTCTTCGGCCATTGTACCATCTGAACGTCCCGCGTGATGGACAAAGATTACATGTCACATGTCAATGCGCGAATCTCGCCGGCATGGCACCGATCCGGCTAGGATCCCCCTCCCGTCGATTTCTGCCCCTTCGCCCTTACCCCCCCCTCCTCATTTTTATAATCCTTGGCGATGACTAGAAGTCATGTTGCGTTGCCAAGTTGATCTCTAGGCAGGAACGAAAGACCGGTGCTTGCGTTGAATCTGGCAACGTTGCGTTTTGTCCATTTCACACGGGGAAAAAAGACTGGTGTAATTTACCCAGGGCTGCCGTTTTGCGTATAATCAATGCTATTTTATCAATTCACCGATGATTCCACCGATTGAGAAAAGATTACACAGTTCAGTTCATTGCATGACTGTAATAAACTAAAATGCTCGCATCTGTAATCTTTTCTCAACCGGTGGAGTCGCCGATGACTCTAAAAAACTTGCGGATATTTTAATTAATTAACTGATTGCCACCGATTAAGGAAAGATTACAGAACAGAGTATTTTCGTGCATTACAGTCACACACTGAACTGAGCTGTGTAATCTTTTCTCGACCGGTGGAATCATCGGTGAATAGAAAAATAGCATTGATTATACGCAAAACGGCAGCCCTGAATTTACCATCTGCATAGCTGATTTCGGAGTCTGTGGGTCATGGAAGGTAAATTTTACCATCATTCATAGTAAATCCAACGCACCTTGTGGTAAATTAAGATAACCTGTTGGTCAGTGTTGGTACACTTCACCACAAGGTACGTTGCATTTACCATGTGATAGTAAAATTTACCATACTTGATAACAGACTCCAAAATCAGCTATGCAGATGGTAAATTCTACCAGTCTTTTTTCTCTGAGCAACCAACGAGGTACAGCGATAGAGAGGCTGATGCATGCAGGGCTGCCGTTTTGCGTATAATCAATGCTATTTTTCTATCCACCGATGATTCCACCGGTTGAGAAAAGATTACACAGTTCAGTTCAGTGTATGACTGTAATGAACTAAAATACTCGCATCTGCAATCTTTTCTCAACCGTTGGAGTCGTCGATGACTTTGAAAAACTTGAAGATATTTTAATTAATCAACGAAGATTCCACCGATTAAGGAAAGATTACAGATCAAAGTATTTTCGTGCATTACAGTCATGCACTGAACTGAACTGTGTAATCTTTTCTCAACCGGTGGAATCATCGGTGAATAGAAAAATAGCATTGATTATACGCAAAACGGCAGCCCTGGATGCATGTTGTAAGACTTTTCTTAAAGTGAGGCAGCATGGGCGTGGGCGATCTGATTCTGGTTTGTTTGCCTCATATTTTTTAACCTTAAATCAAAAATTGTAACTAACTTAGTGTTCATAGGTTTTAAATGAAAGTATACAAGTATATTAAGAGTGGCTGTATCTGGGCCCAGAATTCCATTCAGAACTATCCTAGTATGAGAAAATTTGGCTTGTTTCAAAGTATGAGGCAAGTAAACCGAGTCCGTGTTAAATGCCCATAAGGCATTACGATTATGGCCGCCTCCTTGAAGTTTCAATATCACGTCCCATAAATCCTCTCTATCGCTGTAGCTCCGTTGCACGGAAAAAAAAACTACGGTGAAAATAACCATACGGATACCTAATTTTGGCACCTGCTTGATGTTATGGTAATGTTAACCAGAAGTATACTATGTTTTGACTAGGTACTAGATGATGTTACCTGATTGCATGTCGAATTTACTCAAAGTGTCGGTAAATGTACCATACTTCTGGTCAAGTTTACCATAATATCTAGCAGGTGCCAAAATCAGGTATCCGTATGGTTATTTTCACTAATCTTTTTTTTTTCCGTGTGGGTGAGATAATAAAATGCACAACTATTGGTTCGGGGTCGAGTGGAAAATCTTCACCCGAACCTCATAGTAAAATTCGCTTTACGAGTAGATATTGAAAGTTTTTAGAATCGTTTGATTTTTTCCAGCGATTTTTTTTTTTTTTTTTTTTTTACGTTACAACCTATAGCGAAGATTACAATTACAAGATATATTTTTCATTCATTACTTCGCGATGAGAGTATGAAACAGGTCTCCGGTTCGCTGAAGGTTTCCGCAACCCTCAGCAAAATTTCCATGAATGATAAATTCAATCTTAACGTCTCTCCTGCCGCACCGCGCCGCTCGGCTCGGGTATAATAGTATTTATGTATAAGTGCATCCCATCTTAAAAATGATGAGTTATACAGGCACGAAACACGATGCGACAGTCTATCGAACAAAGAGCAAGGAGGTGAAAAACTGCGAGGAACATCGTTCTCTCGTCGGTAAAATCTCGGCGTCAACAATAATCGTAAGTTGTGCAATTACCTTTATTCCTTCCTCGGCTCGCCCTTTAGTTTCCACGTCCAAAACACGCTGTGGTTTGCTTTTTGCATCAGCGCCCAGTGGAATAGGCTTTAAGGTTATTCCAGATCCGTATGCCGTTTTGATCTTCGTATATCAAGTCAATCCACAGGCAACCGGATTTAGAGACGGTTATGTAGGACAGTTTGCACGGAAACAATAGATTTGTAAAATCAGTGAAATGAAGTACCAGCCACTTTTTTTATAAAATTTACTACACATAAAGCCAATTTTATGTTCTGGATTGTAAATTTTGCTTAAGTTTTATTAATCTCATAATTTGGATCGTAAATTTTACCAATTGGATTGTGGATTTTACGAACCAAAATATTGTAATTTTTGCAATTAGTATAGCTGTCACTCCGTGATAGCCATGTAAATGTAGAACGCAAAAGTCAAAATGTTTTGGATTGTAAAATTCACAATTCAAATTTTACCGTAATCGTAATTTAATCGTAAATTTTACCAATTGGATTGTGAATTTTACGAACCAAAATATTGTTACTTTTGCAATTAGTATAGCTGTCACTCCGTGATAGCCATGTAAATGTAGAACGCAAAAGTCAAAATGTTTTGGATTGTAAAATTCACAATTACAATTGAAAAGTTTACAGTCCTAATAGGAAAATTACTGAAACATAAACAAAACGTTCATTTAAAATCGTAAAATTAGCCATAAGTTTAGTACGTTTCACCAAAAATAAACACTTTAAATTAGCATTTGCTTTCATTTGACTAATTTTACAAAACTAATTTAACAAGGTTGTAATGCGTCAATTTAAATCCATTAAAAAGATCGAACTATTGGGTGTTCGATGAACACCTTCGCATTTGACATTTTACATTGGTTTAAATGGACACATTGCAACGTCGTCAAATTGCACACTACGCCTCTGTGGAACTAATCATTTCAGTACATCATAATGCAAATTCAATGAAATACATTTAAAACCTAGACAAGTGGACCGAGCAAACTTTTCTCGTATAATTTCATGTGCATGTCAATATTTTGAAATTCCATAATTCAGCGTCATATAAAAAACTGAGCTTTTATGTGTACTCAGTGACCAGAAGTTTAAAACTGTTATAAGAGAGGGATTTTCCAACCCAGTTCTAGGTCATAGATGTTCCTCTGTAATTTAGACCAAAACTCCATCATCGAATAACTTGTTTCATTATCCATAGCCGTGGCCATCAGGAATTGGTCTGTCTCTTTCTTTGTCCATTTGACTGCATGTGTTAGAAAAGGATGGAAACAGGGGCTGAAATCACGTGACAGCCCCTCTCTCCATCCTTTTCTAACACATGCATTCAAACGGGCAAAAAGAGAGACAGATGTATTCCTGGCCATACGGCTGAGTCATTATCACTGTACGACGGAACGTATAGTCGAGTTTTGAATGGGTAACGAGATCCTTGGATTCAACTGTCAGCATCTGCTGATGTCCAATAAACCGCTTCTCATCGTGATGCCAAGTTTAGGGTTAAAGACGTTGAAGTCAATTTTATAGGTTGCAATTTTTTTAAATTTGAAATTTATTGTTTAAAGCTGTTTAGATCTGACAACTCTGGATTCTCTCTCTCCCTTTTTTTTTTAGAGCATGAGTGTCATGCTCTATTGAAATCGTTTCTACAAGGTCAATAATGCTTTTCTTATAGGAACGGCATGGTTCGGGGGTCCGCTCGGGGGATCGCTTGGTTTCAGTATCGAGAACGGGTCCTCGAGGACCGATTGACCCATGTGATTCCGCCAATCCGGTGTCCTCCCAATTTGTCGCTTTTTCTTTGTGGCGGGAGTTTTTGGCCAAGATTGAGGTTAAGCATTTTTGGGAATGTAATTACGTTACTAATTTGGATCAGACTTCAACGAAATTTTCTGTATGAGATATTGGGGTTTTATATCAGAGGATTGTGTCCATGTTTCGTGTATTCTGCGATTTAAAATGCATTTAGATGATTTCAAATTTCCAATCCTGTTATTGTTGATGTTTCGGTCCGCTAAAAGAGTTCGTTTGGGGAACGCGATCGGCGTTGCGTTTTAAGGTGAATCCTCAGCGACCTGTAGTAAGATTCTCATCCGCTAGATAACGCCACTGTTCCGCGGTCCAGAAACCATGCTTTTTCCGCCTTTAATCGTTAATTGCGAGAGCTAGAGTTAACTTTTCGAAATTGTAAGAACGTTGCGTTCTAGATCAAATCCTAAGGAAAATTTTAAGACCATTCCGAGCCATGGACGAAGATATAACTAAGGACTGCCGACTTCCTATCTCCGCCCGTGTTAAAACCTGTTAGCGGGTTTTTGAGCGCGACCGCAGCGCTCCAAGCAGCAGTAAGGGTCAACTAAAAGCGAACCGCTGCAGCGGTGGCCGCTCCGGCTCCCTTTCTCCCATGCCTTCCCGCAAATGTAGGTATACCGTGTAGGTAATTTGAATCACGATTGAACGAAGGGAACAAATGATCAGCGAATTAAAAGGAAGCAAAATCCGCTAAAAAGCAAACGTCTGGAGTATTTCTTGAAAGATTCCTGAATTGTCGAAAATGATTAATCAAGGACTGAAATACTATACATCACAGTTAACCTCAAAACGGAATCAAACAAGAAAGAGTACATAGACATTTGTTTTATTAGTAGAGATCAGGCGACTCTTTTAATTTGCTGATGATTTCTGTTACCTTGTCCAAAGTTGATTCTGAATTTCCCTTGCTTTCGATCTTCCATTGAGATACTGAGTTATCTGATCCTCTTGGGTCGCCGACAACAGTTGACAGCCATGCCATAACAGACCAACTCCAACAACGGTTTTAGCAGTAGCACAGCATGTGAGCATGGACACATCGCCAGGATCGCTCACTTGAAAGAGTAGTTCAGCTGACCGCTGCTTGGAGCGCTGGGGTCGAGAGCAAAACAGGACTAACAACAGTCGGCAGTCCTTGGTTATATCTTCGGCCATGGTTTTGCGACGACCTCCCGTCCCCTTTGCCCTCCCCACGAACTACTGCACCTACGCCTACAACAGTTGCTTGCCGCGTTGTGCAGATTGCATGAATGATGTATGTCCATCTACTTCATCCCAATTTCACAGCCATCACGGATGCCACGCCCGCCACGGGTCTTCTACCTGGTTTTATGCGACATCGGTCATCGTGGCCCAGTGTTACATGGTAATCAGCGGCGGATTCGGGAAAGGCACGCCCCCCCAACTCACGGTAGCCTTTGCCTTTTTTCAACAGAAAAAATCCCATAAATTCCTCCCTGCAAATTTGAAAATTTATAGGCGTGAAGCCCCCCCCCCCCCCTAAAAGAATTTTCTGGATCCGCCATTGGTAGTAATTTTTGCGGCACACTACGCCGGATTCCCGTGCGCTTTCCCACACTTACCTTTCTCCCTTATCTGTCAATGGGCGCTCCCCCCCCCCCCTAATTCAGAAAAATCAAAACTTTACAATAAAAAAGAATTGGAACATTCGAAGATCAAATAATAACGAAAGGAGTAAGAGTTAACAAACTTTATTCTTAGTTTACTTTACAATTTTAATTAGGGGCGTAATTTAGGGGGGGGGGGCAGGGCGGGAAGTAGCCCCCCCCCTAAGCAGTGGTGCCCAACCACCCCTTGCCACTATACAGCTCGCCCCCCAGTTTCAGGATTCCTCTCCCCCCCCCCCCAGATCTAGACCTCCCCCTGATTTTTACCCCACCCCCTCCTGATTCAGACGACATCATCCTTCCCACCCGTCATCTCCCTCGCCGAAAGAAGTTTTAAAATCTACTAGTATGAACGTGTCTACATTGGCAACTACCGTTGGCAACGAGAATTTTGCGAACTTCCTTGAAAATTCAGAATCCTCTGGTCGATAATTACATGATTAGAGAATGTATAGGCAAGAGTTTTGGTTTTGTTAATTTAAATAGGTTAACTCTTAGAATTCATCAGGACAATGAAAATAAAGAAGGAATAGTTGTACTTAGCTTTTTACTATTTCTATCATCTGATGCTGTCACTTTATTCATAATATCAAAACACGTCAAAAATAGAATTACTTTTGATACAACTACATGCTACAATCACTTACAATTTCTACCATTTGAAAGGATAATTGATTTATTTTCTATTTTGGGCGGAAGTGGGGGGGGGGGGGTTCTCTAGACTTGCCCGTCTCTAGGTGGTGTCCCCTAGACCTTCCATTGACATTCAAAAAGTTGCCCCTCCGGGCAATTGTTTTGCGGGTGCCCATGTCTTTGTCCATGGTCTCTGAACCAGAAATTGAACGTTCTTCCGGTCTGTGGTTGCCTTCTTTTCTCATAAGTTTAGACACGGCCACCCTGTAAACCCCACAACAAGTTAAAAGTCCGCAATCCGCACCCTTGACCCGCAGCCACTATCAAAAGTAAATTGCCGGTTGACTTGCAGGTACTCTCCTCCTCCTCCCCCAACTTAGATTAGACACAAATATAAACTTTAAAAAAAAAAAAAAAAAAGTGAAAAATAGAATGTATGCCCCAGCAAAGGGCCCCCTCCACAGTTTTCCAAGAGAGGGAGCGACCCCCTTGCCAGCGTAACTCCGAAAAAATAATTCCAACTGGGGTCCAAGTAACTCAAGTAAGGTCTCAAAATGAAATCAGATGGATCTAAAATTTTAACGGCGAGTACCGGTAAGCTTACTCTTTTGATCGGTCCAAACCGGATTGCGATACATCGATTTACTCTTGAGATATCGATTTTTCAAAGGCGCGCGGTATAGGGTCAGAAATCTAAGATTCTCTAAAATCCGCGAATTTCGACTCTCATGGACCTAGCATGCGCCGTGAGAAGTCATATGTGAGTTTTTTGAGTTCACATGAAGTTCATTAAGGGCCCTGACAAATGTCGGACCGATAAAGTCTATATCGGGGGGGGGGGGCGTGGCCCCAACTCCAGCGTAAGTCTCACGTACAATGTCTAACTGCGGCCGCGGGAGGTCCCATAAGATCCGTTTAAAAACTTGGATGGATCTGAATTTTTTTCAAGAATTATCTAAAAGCTGAAGCTACCGCCCAATCCAAACCGCAGTGCGCAATCCATCGATTCGTTCTCGAGATATCGATTTTTCAAAGGCGCGCGGTCTTGTCAGATCGACCTTAGAGGGGCGCTGGAGGCTGGAAAAAGGCGAATTTCGTCTCTCACGAACCAGTCGTGTGCCGTATTATGTCGGTTTCGCTTTTTTTCGGGTCCCAATGATGTCCCGAGAGGGCCCAATGCAGTTTCGAGCCAAAAAATATCATCTTAGGGGGGGAACTACTCCCCGTTTTAGCGTAACTCTGACAAGAAATGTCTAACTGCGGCCGCGAGAGGTCCTGTAAGGTCATTAAATAAACTCGGATGGATCTGAAATTTTCGAGGTTGTCAGTCACAAGCAAGCGCTTTTGACCGGTGCAAACCGAATTGCAATACATCGATTCACTATCGAGATATCGATTTTTCAAAGGCGCACGGTCTTGTCAGATCGAACATTGAAATAAGCTGTGGATACTCTGTATCCGCGAATTTCGTCTCTCATGGACCGTTTAAGCTCCCTTAAAAATCGAATGAGCTTTTTTCAAGTTCATATTACGTTCCTTAAGGGCCTTGATGAGTGTCGGATGACATTTGATCAATATTAACATTCATTTTTTAATCTGAGACAAAAAGAGCTGAAACCATAAAGACGAAGAATTTCCATCGTGATGACTTTGGTTCAAGCGAGGAAAATTCTATAGAAGTCCCAAATAACTAGACTAGACTTTCCGGCTTGCTAGGATTGGTATTAAGAATTTCCTTCCTGATGACTTTGGTTCAGGCGAGAGAAATCTAAAAAAGTCCCAAATAACTAAACTAGACTTTGCGGCTTGCTAGGATTGGTATTGCGTCATCCGATTTTAAAGGAACTATCACTTTCGAAATCGATTTTCAAAACCACAGTATTTTCATTCCCACTTTGACCTATCAAGTTATTTTTACAGCGATCACTGTTATACAAACACAAATGCAGCGTTGCGATTGACTTTGTCGCAGTTTTGTACTATCAATATGGAACTCCACACTTACAATGATTTACGACCGACACTCATGCTCTCTTTGCTAACACTGTTCCAGTGTTGCAAGTTCCAACTTGTTTTTTTTTTTTTTTTTTTTTTTTTAAATTTATCTCGGTACACGATAGAAAAGAGGAGCTTGGTCTGTCCAACAAGCTCACCAATCATCCGACATTTCTCGAAATCTTTCCGCGAGGCAAAATGAGTGAATTTTTTCCGTCTCGTCTCTGTTAGCTCCCCGCGCGATATCGATACGAAAAGAAAAGTCAAGTCTTACTCAATGTTTTTTTTTTTTTTTTTTTTTTTTTTTTTTTTTTTTTTTTTACATTTTTAAAAATTGATCTTTTGTGTTTACTTTGCTTTGCGGGAAATCCTAAACGTGTCTAGCAACTGTTCTGGAAAACGATCCCATGCACCATTCACAGGTCGACCGTCTTGCCAGAGCGATTTGTGTTTCTTTTAAATCATTCACGATGTGTTTGAGTGATTATGAATGGAATTTTGTCTGCGTCCATTCGATAAAGCTTCTTTTTCCTCGCGTATAGCAATGAGATGGAAAGTAGAAGATGGATCGAGCTATAAAGAGAGAGAAAGAGAGAGAAAGAGAGAGAGTCCGATTTAATTTAGAGTGGTAGAATGAGAGAGACAGAAATTATTAATAAGTTCGCCCTCGGCCGTACCTTTCGAGATTTCACGCTTGGTTGCACTTCTGAACGTAGCCCCAACCCCCCTCCTCCCATCGGACCCTACAATTTTGAAGGAGTTCCGCGCGTCACCTCAAGGCGGCCGCGCTTATTAAGCCACTGCCCGCAGGTGCCATAAGGAGGGTCAATAATGCAAAAACATGCTCGGAAGCTGGAGTTTGGCTTAAATGGTGTCTTAGGGTGTCAGTTAACATAGCCTAAGTTTGCGCCCGTTTTGGAGGTCGGGAACCAGCCGCCATCTTGGATTTTGTGCCATAAAATCGCTGTTTTTTCGGTTTTACGTGAATTACTTTGTTAATTCTGACTTTGGAGCAGAAATATCTTTACATGCGTTTAAAGCTTAGAAAATTTGCAATAGATGATTTTCTATGCCAATACCTCTGATCAATGCGGTTAAAGTACTATGAGCGTCTTAAAAATTGACATTTCCCGATTTCGTGGCAAGAAAACGGCGATTTTTCCGGTTTTTACAATCATCCCCCCAGGCTGAGGGTGCTTTGATATATCGGACCGAAAAGTCGTTTTTCTCTACGTCATAAGATGGTCTTACAATCCGATTATGGTATGGCAGCTACACTCTACGGTGCGGTGCGGCGGTAGTACAAAAGAGTCGTAAGTACCATAAGGGTAGTCCTGTTTAATTTCTCATTTTTTTCATGAATATTTCTTTGCCAGTATACAATGGCGTCGCGTGCAATTTGGCAACAATGTATTCTATCCATTTAAATTCATGTAAAATATCGAATTCAGGGGGTGCACAGTGCACTAGGAAAATTCGATATATTCAATGAGTTTAAATGGAGCAATTGCATTGTTGCCAGATGGCCCGCGACGCCACTGCCAGTATAGCAAGAGTGATTGCGATCGCTCTTTGAAAAGCTGCCTTTAAAGTCAACGAATGAAATTTAGAAGTTTTTAGTGTCTTGTTCCATCATCGTAATTTTCGCCGGTTTTTATATGAAAGCTGACTCTTGACTAGCGAAAGCTGCAACAGCTTCATTCTCTCTTTGCGCGGGAAACTTTAGCGTTACTCGCCGGCGCGCGGCGTGAATAATCGGTAAGGAAAACTTAGCCCCGGAAAAACTGGGAGCCGCAAAAAAGAGGCGAGCGGAAGGGATGGGGGGGCGGGACTGGGGATGGAGGTAGGGGGGAAGCGCAGGGCGTTTAGAGAGGGATAGTCGGGAACAATGGAGCTCATCACTTCAACTAGCTGAGAAAGTAATAATGAGGGAACGAACGTCTGCTTTCGGAGGAGAAAAACCTGTTATTTGAAGTGGGATGTATCACGGTTATACATGACAGTGATAAGATATTTTTGCCTCTCTTGAGCTACACACAGGGAGCTTTAGCTTTCAGCGAGCCAGTAAGCGTCAAACGCCTCCACTCCAGGGGTGGATCCAGGGATTCAGCACCTTTCTCTTTCTCTCTCCCCCCTCTCTCTCTCTCTCTCTCCGTATCTCTCTCACCCTCTCCCCCTCTCTCTCTTTCTTCCCATTTGACCTATTTGAACGCGCGTATCAGAAAAGGACAGAAATGGGAGCGAAAGTCACGTGATGTCCTTCGCATTCCATCCTTTTCTATAACACATGTGTTTGAAGAGACGGAGAGAGAGAGAGAGAGAGAGAGAGAGAGAGAGAGAGAGAGAGAGAGAGAGAGAGAAGAGAGAGAGAGAGAAAAAAGAGAGAGAGAGAGAGAGAGAGAGAGAGAGAGAGAGAGAGAGAGAGAGAGAGAGAGAGAGAGAGAGAGAGAGAGTGATCCGTCTACTCTCCACTCTCACTGACATACTTGCATACACCATCCGCGCTTTCCATCGTGATTCTTGAGCGTTTAGTTCGAGGAAAATTAGTCTTTGCTTTAAGCAAAAAAACAAAAGCGCTCCTTTGAACTTGTCTGCAGCCGAGGTTCGCTTGCGTTCTAGCGCTCATATTTCGCACTTGATTTTTTCTTTTTTTTTTTTTTTTTTTTTTTGTTTGTTTTTTTGTTTTTTTTTTTTTGCCGGAACCATCTTCTATCGGGTACCAATCAAACCCTCTTTCATTACTCGCTCTCCAAGCAAGCGCAAAACCCCTCGCCCATTATTCAAACCTTTGTTCCCATTACACACACACAATGACACAACCGCGGCGTTATCTACAATTCTTCAGTTCTCAGTTTTCATCTTCCGTCACTGGTGGATCCAGGAATCTATCCTTCTCTCTCTCTTTGTCCCATTAGAACGTATGTGTTAGACAAGGACAGATTAGGGGCAGTCACGTGATTTTCGCCCTCTTTTCTATCCTTTTCTAACACATGCGTTCTAATGGGGAAAGAGAAAGAAGAATATCGGTCACCCCTTCATCCCTATCTCGCTCTCCTCGAATTTTTTTTTTTTCGCTTTCTTGACCTGAATACAGGGCTGCCATTTTGCGCATAATTTTAAGCTTATTTTTAGTGGCGCCAACCCCCCCCCCCCTTCCCTGGCATTTTGGGTGCATTCGAAAACTCGAGACAAGGCCGCGCGGCATCGCCAGCTGCCGATGCAAGTAGCGCAACGAGAGTTTCTTCATCTCTCTCTTTTCTCTATTAAGAAACGTATGTTAGACAAGGATGGACAAGGGAATAAAACCCCCTCTTTCTGTCCTTTTACATCGAATGCGGCAGCGTGCTGTCTTGAGCAATTTTCTTCTTTATTGCTCGATGCCTGTGGCGGATCCAGAAAATTTTTCGGTGAAAGGGGAGGGGCAAGTCTGTAGGATTTGAAATTAGAAGGAAGGGAGGAAGCAATTTCGGGCTATTTCCAGCGGGGAAAAGGCAAAATTTAAGGTCTCTGGGAGGGGTGGTACTAGGGCACCTCCTTCCCCTCCCCGCTGGATCCGCCACTGATCGATGCTATAAGACCGCATTAAAGCACAAACTTTACATCACTTAGGATGGTTTAGAAAATTTTAGGCGAAATTGATCCAAATTACCTGTGAAAATAAAATTAGTTGATAAATTTCTTAATTTATGTGTTGTTTATTTTTTCTATAAAGTTTTACATCTCAGTTAAGCATTCAATCTTTTCAGCACAGAAAAGCAAGTTATGAAATGTGCTGGAGGAGGGGGGCTGCAAAGTTGCCAGAAAGTGACTCTCCTTTTTTTTTAGAAACCTATGAGCGGGGGGAAAAACTTGTTGTTTTTTTGTTTGTTGTTAGAAAAAAAAAAAAAAAAAAAAAAAAAAAAAAAAAAAAAAAATGTTTTTCTAGATGTTAAAAAAAGAAGAGGGGAAAAAATGAAGTACTCACCTATGAAATTTTTAATTTTAAAAAATCCAGTTAGTTTATCGTAACTTTGTTCAGCTTGTCCAGATGTATATTAAAAAATAAAACAGCTCCCTAGGTGCAACTGTGGTCTTGAGATATATATGTGTCCCGAAAGTTTGGTTAGTTCACATGGTGAGGTTAGAGCTTACATTCTTACAACCTCCCCTATAAAGAACAATCTTGAATCCCAATTTTTTTTTCTAACTCATTTTAGCAAGTGAGCAACCCCTAAGAGGTTTTCCGCCATGGTCGCGTTACTAAGCTTCACTCTCAAAAGTAGAAAAAAAGTAAGCTAAATGCAGCCTTATAAAAAAAAAAAAAAAAAAAAAAAAGCATCGTAAAAGTTAAAAGTTTCATCGTTACTTGTCACGACAGCAAAACTTTAACTCCCGCTTTGACCCTGACCAGCTAAAGCCTTACCGGAGCAATTTCATTTCCAGTCTGTGATTTTTTTATTTTCATAATTTTTTTCTTCTTTTTTTATTTTCAATACAGCTCTGTATTGGCGACTTTTCTTGTATAAATAGGGCGGTTTGGAAATTTAAGTCTCTCAACCGTGCACGAACTCATTCACTCGAATCCCCGCCCCCCCCCCCCTTTGATGGTTTCTCTATTTATAATCGTGGGACTGGGTTTGGTTCAACTTGTTTAAGGAAGAATCGATTGTAACCCTTCGGTTCTTTTGGAAGGGATATCGATTCACAATGGGGCTATTGCACACTTTTGCTTTAAACGATTTAATACTCGATTCTGGTGTAAGAACCTGTGTCTGTGTTATGGTCGCTAATCAATATATACGCTTGACCATTTAGAGACGATTTTGATGTAAATTAAGGAGTTTTCAAATTCACAATCCCCGGTAATGGGGCAGTTGCAAGGGTCTGAAATGTTGTGTTAGTTATACAGAAGATTATAGTTCTTGATGAGCTGAGAACAATGGTGCCTTTGGTTTTTTCCTAAGTGTCCCGGTTTTGGAGTTACACAAGTGTAAAGTTGTAAAAAATCGTGGGCGTAGTGACGTCACCACGTGGAATTCTCATTTAAAACAATGTATTTTGGGCCAAAATCCCATCTCCAGAACAATGGGACTTAACTAGAAACCAAAGGCATCTTTCTTCTCAGCTCATCAAGCACTTTAATTTTCTTTATAAAAAACACATCAATTCAGACCCTTGCAACTGCCCAATTAAAAAGCGACGAAAATAAACCACATGTTACTGCCGCAATCGGACCGCTCGCCGTGATGAAAACACATTAGTCCGGAAAAGATACTGAAAAAAAGAGCGTAACCCGGACAAAACTGCAACGAAAGGTTTTTTGACTAATTTTAGCGTGACATTTTCCATAGAATCCGAATTTGCTAAGCTCGCCAAATATCTCCCTCCCTTCCCCCTCAAAAACCGGAATTTCCAGTAATTTTTACACTTTTTTTTTCAAAACACCCTGTAGCGCCTTAACGACATGACTGAGCAAAAAAATGAATCTGTCCAAATTTGTAAAGGATAAAATTTCACTTCATACACCGTTCCTAAACTACTGAAAACTACATGCAAGGACCGAGCTGGGCTGCTTTTTTCCCCGAGGTTGATAAAATATTTATCCTATAAACAATAATCTAGTTTCTCACCGAACGTCGACAGTTTTCTCAAGTTTAAGTTATAAAATCACTTTATTCCTCTTTGCTTGCTTCTTTTTCATCTATGACTAGTCTTTCTATGGAGCTCTCTGAAGTTGACGTCTGTTAAACAATGATGTTGGCGTTTTACTGTTGTAGTTAAAAATTTAAGTTTTTAATTAAGTTGCTTACACGTTTGTTTTTTCTTTCGCTTTGTTTCAGGTAAGTGTTCTTGATTGCTTTCCCGTTCGCTTCAACGTAAGTCCAAGTTTTGTGAGTTCCTTGTTTTTGCTTCTTTCGGTCGTTATATTCCAGACCCGGAAACTTGTTCAAGAATTTCATATCGCGGTGCCCATCCGATGATGATGTATACTGCATCAGGGAAGCTTCCTCCAAGAATTTCCAAAGTTTCTTACAGTTTGTGTCTTTTATTCCGAGGAAATTATGCATGCATGTGTCTGCATATTCAGGGAATCTGCAGTATTCGTCGTAACGCACTCTCGAGAAGTCGCATTTCTCACCTGAAAATGTTTAATTCTCAATCCCAAGTTGTTACGTAATTATTCCATGGTCGTTTTCATATGGGGGGTTTTTTTTTTCTTTCTTTTTTTCAGCAAAACAACAGCCAACTGTCGCCAACTGTTGAGTGGTGAACATTGCTCTAATCGAAATCTACCTGAATCTCTGCTTCGAAGCCAAACTTTCAATTCAATAATTCAATGAGGCATAGTATTTGGAAATGATTAATTAGAAACTGTTATTCTGTAAAAAAAAAAAAAAAAAAAAAAAAAAAAAAAAAGGAACAAAAAACAAACAAAAAATTTAAACGACCAAAAAAACCGAAAATATGCCCTCAACAATACACGACTGTTGGCTGTTGTTTCGTACTGTGGAGTGGTGATAATTGCTCCAGTCGAAATCTACCTGAAATGCATTGAAGTAAAACTTTCAATTCATTAAGGCAATACCAATGGGTCTGTTGCAAACTTTTGCTACAACGATTAAGAGAGTTTAATCTATCGTAAAATCGCCTGAAAAGTCCATTGGTGGCGTCAGAAAGTCGTAAAATACAATAATAAACTCACTAGAGGCGTTTAATGAAATCCAAGATGGCGGAGAAATGTCGAGCAATTTGTATACATGCACCACGAACATCCAAGGATAGCCAACCTCACAATATCGATCACAACCAATCACAACGTAAACAAACACATAACCTCTACCTCCAGTGAGGTTGTCAAAGTTGGCCATCCTTGGATGTTCTTCCCATTGGAAATAATTAATCTGAAACCTTTTATTCTGTGAAACAAAACAAAAAACACCAATTTAAATCACGAAGGAAACCTAAGTGAAAGCATATTTTACTATCAAGTTCGGGTGAAGGTTCGAGGTTCGGAACTTTTCGGCGGACACCGGACACCGAACGCAAAAGTCAACTAAACCACTTCTAGCCAATCAGGAGCGTTGTTTATTGTTGTCTCTCATAGTTGAGTTACTCTTTTCGCCCCCACCTCGCGGGATGGGTACTGCATCGTGCATCGCGATGTCATCCATCGTTGACAAACAAACAGTTCGGGTGAGATAATAAAATGCAGAACCGTTGGTTCGGGTGAAAATCTTCACCCGACACTGTAAATAAAATTCGCTAATATGCTCATCACTCAAAAGTACGCGGTTGTTGGCTGTTGTTTCGATGAGTCCGGACCAAATTTGAGCTATGCTATTTGGACAACTGACGTAATCTTTGTGCTGGATCCATGCTTGTCTCTGGTCGGATCGAACGGGTGAAGTGCGGATTTTCCATCCGAAATTCGGCAACGCTGTTGTTTCGATGAGTCCGGACCAAATTTGAGCTATGCTATTTGGACAACTGACGTAATCTTTGTGCTGGATCCCTGCTTGTCTCTGGTCGGATCGAATGGGTGAAGTGCGGATTTTCCATCCGAAATTCGGCAACGCTGCGGAGAGACAGCGTCGCCAGATTTTAGGGAAATATCAGTTGATTTTACATTGATCCTTATGGGAAATTGCTTGATATTTTCCTAAAATCTGGCAACGCTGGCGTGAGAAGCTCGTAAAAAGTGACGACGGATGCTCCTTTGCATCATTTATCGGGCGCCCCAAGATTCAATACACTATAGAGTATATCTATAAGTATAATTGTTATACCACGCGCATGCGCAAAGGAGCTTCTCCTCGTTGCAGTTGCACCGCGCAACACCGCTAGGCACGCACGCTTATAGCAAATATCGCTACCGACCGGGCGATCGTGCCTTGCACTTTATTTTACTCGGACTCGTAATATCCGCCAAGGTCACGCTCAGGCCCGCGGGAGTCGCGAGATATAAGGAACAATCAGACCAGAAGTCTCGCTTGCGCTCCTAATGGCTGATCACGTGATAAGTGATTCAGTGATCAGCAGAGCTGCCGTTTTGCGTATAATTAATGACATTTTTTTCAATTCAACGATGATTCCACCGGTTGAGAAAAGATTACACAGCACAGTACTGTGTTTGATCGTAATTCACGAAAATACTCGCATCTGTAGTATTTCCTCAACCGGTGGAGTCGTCCGTAACTTTAAATAAGCAAATTTTAACGATCTAATATCATTCTCTTCAAGAATTGATGATTGCTAACTGATGCCGCTGATCGGTGAAAAAATCTAGCCAATGAGAGTCGAGAATGAACTTCTGAATGATATTCTCGTGAAAATGAAAACTGCGATGATAATATTCCATGACATAACCTCTAAATCAGCTCTGTATGACATGACCATTTTTAACAACAAAAAAACTAGCGTTTTCGAAGCTAAAATTATGTTTGTCTCATATAGGGAAATGACTTCTACGTATGGTCTTTACAATAAGCAATTCGAAAAATTCTTCATTTCTGAAATTATCACGGAGAAAGGAGTCAAAAAGGATAGAAGGTGAGATTTCTGACACCGGTTCCAACAATTCGAAATCGAATCTATTTCCGGAGGTGAATTAACAGTTGGAATTCAACGGTCTCCGGTGAGACCAACGAAACAATCGAATATCATCAAAATAAAATGCAAATCCATTGAATATCATACGACGGTGAATGATATTCGATCGCGAAAATTCGCATAATAACTTGCGGTATTATTTTAATTGATTAACGGCGATTCCACCGATTGAGAAAATATTACAGACACGAGTATTTTCGTGCATTACAGCCGTACACTGAACTTTACTGTGTAATCTTTTCTCAACCGGTGGAATCATCTGTGAATTGAAAAATATCATTAATTATGCGCAAAACGGCAGCTCTGGACTGATTAGTTTTAAACAGCAGCTCTGGACTGATTAGTTTTAAACAGCAGCTCTGGACTGATTAGTTTTAAACAGCAGAGCTAGTTGATTTAGTGGTTCTGCAAATATTTGCGCTACTCGTGCCAGGTATTCGGAGCCGGGAGCCACAGTCAAAATTGAAATTTGTGCCAGTCCTCGAGAAAACAATGAACAATACTTCAGACCTGAAATCCACCATTAAATAACTAATCTCAAGATGTTTTATTTTAGCGCAGACAGAAATGACCATCCTCAATCACAGTTCAAAGTTGCGATGAGAGTCCTGAGCCGGAGCAGCCTTAGCTTCAGAGCTCCGACAGTGGCGAGGCGTGCAATTTAGCAACGTTTCTTTTTTCCCCTTTAAACACATTAAAAAGGTCGAAACATCTGGTCATCGCCGATGACCGAAGCATTCGATTCTTTCAGTAACTTCAAATGGAGAAAGTAAATCGTTGTCAAATGTCACGCCTCGCGCTACTGAGCTCCGACTGCCATAATTTAAACTGTGATCGTGGAAAGTCATTTCTGTCTGCGCAAAAACATCTTGAGTTAATTATTTAACAGTAATTATCAGGTCTGAAAGTAATAATCATTGTTTTCTTCAGGACATGCAGGTTCAAATTTCAATTTTTACTGTGTGCATTTTAAACGTGCAGAAGTATCGATTTCTTGGGGGTTTCGGCTCGTGCAATTTTGCAACCAAGATTTTTGCTATTTAAAATGTGCAGAAGTTGGCAGAAGTATCGATTTCTTGAGAGTTTCGGCACGTGCAATTTTGCAACCATGAGTTTTGCCATTTATAGTTTGCAGAAGTATCGATTTCTTGGGAGTTTCGGCACGTGCAATTTTGCAACCATGAGTTTTGCCATTTATAGTTTGCAGAAGTATCGATTTCTTGGGAGTTTCGGCACGTGCAATTTTGCGACCATGAGTTTTGCCATTTATAATGTGCAGAAGTATCGATTTCTTGGGAGTTTTGGCACCTGCAATTTTGCAACCGTGAGTTTTGCCATTTATAATGTGCAGAAGTATCGATTTCTCGGGAGTTTCGGCACTTGCAATTTTGCAACCATGAATTTTTCTATTTAAAATGTGCAGAATCGATTTCTTTGGAGTTCAATGAACCTCCTGAAGATCGATTATTTTACATAGGTTAAAATGAAAAGAGAATCCGTTGTTACAGCATTGCACAAGCCGCCTTTGGAGTTGCGCCACCTACGAAAGAGTCAGGAAAATATCGCGATCGAAAGTGATCGGTACAGTATACCTACATCAGACCGCGACCGGTTTCTGGTGGGAAACTCCGCATCGTAACGATGTGTTACTTGGTTAACAAAGGGTATAAAATCACTTTTATCGCTGATCGTCTGATCGAATCTCGAATGTCCTGCTGTTAGGAGCTTCCGATCCATCGCCAGTCCCGTTCCCGTGGTTTCTGACTCCACGGTTGCCGAATCTTGCCGATTAATCTTAAAAATTAGTGGCTCGAGAAAAAAACAAAAAACAAAAACAAAAACAAAAAAAAAAGCTTCCAAACTTCTCCCTCCAAAAGTAGATGCCTTGATAAGTCAAGACCTTTGTTTCTCCCTTTTTATAAACCTTTCCCAAAAAAGTATAGGGGTGAGGGGGGCTTAACCCATTTATGCCTAACTTTTATTGAACATGTTGGGTGTTTTTTTTTTTTTTTTTTTTTTTTTTTTTTTTTTCCCCCAAAAAAACGCCCTCTTAGAGTTAAAAAAATTTAAAATTTAAAAATTGTGAAATTTTCTGGTCCAGCTAAATTATAGGTGCTGCATGGTCACAACCTTGATTTTTGAGTTAAATTGGCCTAAGTTTACTGTAATTTAGTCCAAAAAAATCATTTTAAGTGGGTCGTTAACGACCCAATGGGCATATATGGGTCAAGTCCTCGAAGCTCTCACCCCTAAGGACCGCCTGTGACTCTGGTTTCTGCAACCGTATGTAGGTGTAGGTAGGTACATCTCGGCGTTTCCTGTGAACTCAAGGGTTTTTTTCTTTTTATTTTCTCGCTCCCCCCTAAGGAGAGAAAGTATTGTCATCATGAAAAATTTCGAAGTTGGGGTTTTTCCATATCTTGGCATTTCAGGTCCCCCTGAACTCAAAAATCATATTCCCAAAAAATGTCTGTCCGTCAGTCCGTCCGTCCGTCCGTCTGTGGTACATCATAACTTCTAACCTACGGGTCTATTAGCATCCAAATTTGGCTAGAGGAGTTCTTTCACATAGTGCTAGAGGCGTTTTTTTGTTTTTCCTTGAAATTGAATTTGAGGGTTGTTATTTTTTTTTCTCCATAACTGTTTGGCAACGCTGTTACGCTGCGCCGGTCCAGCTCCATGCAGGCGGTCAAAATCAGTAGGAGGTCAAAAACAAACTTATGCGTATTCTGGCACCTACTGACCACAGGGCACCCGAAGCGATGGCACTGATGAGTGATGAGCCCGAAGTGTTTTAACGAGGTGTTCCGCTTTCCGCAGCGACAGCCGCTTAGCCAGCCGGAAACCGATAAAACACCAGGTTGAACCGTCACTCGGTGGATTGTTACACGGGATTTTCCAGATATTATTTCACGAATGAAAAAGCAAACTTTATAACAATAAATGGCTTGATACCTTAAAAATCCGTGCGCAACTTTGAATTTCTCAGTAGGATGAGTTTGTTTCTATGCCTCAATTAAATGGAAAAAACCCGCATGGGCGCTGGTAAAATGTTTCTAATGGATGGGGGTGGTGCAATATTTCTAAACCCAATTTCAGAGGAGGGGCTCAATTTTCGGCAATTTTGCTTGTTTTCTGCTGGTTTTTGGGGGGAAAATTAGGGTGCAAATCAGTGTTGCCAGATTCGAGATTAAAATCCGTATATTTTACATTGATTAATTCTTAAGGGAAACATACGGCCTGAACCCGTGCTACTGGCAACACTGGTTCAAATTAGTACTATCCAAATTCCAGGGAAGGGCAACTGTTTTAGTGCCTCCTCTGCGAATTTTAGTGAAATATAGTGTTTTTACCATAATTCTTGACATTTTTGAAGAAATTCCGGTATTTCGACGATATTCTGATTGTAACAACAGAACTTTCTGGTAAAAGTACTAGACTCTCCAAGGTTCACATTTCGTTGTGCTTCCAGTAAAATTATTAGAATTTAGGATTTTATTTTCTCAGTGATGTATGATTATAGACGGTATTAGACAAGCCAGTGGCGTCACGTACCATCTGACAACAATGCTACTGCTCCATTAAAACTCATTAAATACATCGAAATTTCCTTGTGCACTGTGCACCCCCTGAATTCGATCTTTTACATGAGTTTAAATGCCTTGAACACATTGTTGCCAAATTGCACGCGACGCCACTGAGACAAGCTGAAAATTTGCTGTTGTACGTTTATGTCGGACTTGGACGACTGGAAGATTGACTGGAGAAGGAACGAAGAAAATTGACGAGTGCTGAGACTCGTTTCTCTTCCGGTTGAATCGTTGAACCATTTTTTTTTTTTTTTAAAAAAAATAAAAAATGGAATCATAAATAGGGACGGGGTGCGGACGCCCGTTGTGAGATTTGTGAGACCATGTCGGTCGAACAATGCGTACTTGACACAGATACCCGTGACAATTTCGAATCGATGAATCGCGGTGAAGATTATAAACCTGGGAATCTGTTCATAACGCCTTCACGAGGGCACAAGCCTATAGTGCAAGCCGAGACTTTTTTTTTTCATTCATTGGGCGAGCGACTTATTATTCAACTGTGGTGAAGCGTGCAATGTGGCAACGTTGCATTTGGCTCATTAAAACTACGTTATAAACCAAACGTTATATTCTGTCCTTTTATAATGCTTTGTAAAAGGTCAAATGCGATGATGTTCAGTTTGTTCACCAAATACCCAAAAGTTTGATCTTTTTCATGGGTTTAAATGGACGCACTGCAACGTTACCGAATGCGGCTCTTGCAAACTTTTGCTACAGGTGATTGAAGAGTTGATTCTTGCATAAAAATCTGTAAAAATGGCGATGAGTAACATTAAATAAACTAAATAAACTAATACACCCTACGATGACTTTCTCACATCAAATTTAATCTGGGGGAGACCCCCAGACCCCCTTCTATATTCAGGGGGAGACCCCCAGACCCCCCTTTGATATTTTCATCCAGATCCAATGATCCATTTTTGAAATATGTTTAAATTTGTCCTTTTTTTGACCCATTTTCCCATTCATTTTAATGGAAACATTTTTCATCTATGACTATCTTAAAAATTAAAATTTCAAAAAAACAAAAAAAAGTCCCTCCGGGGATCTTTAAAAGCAACATCTCTGCAAAATTTGGATGCATGTGCAGGATCAATAGTTCAAAAGTTATGCTGGGTTTCAAGTTTTATGGCTACAGACAGACGGACGGACGGACAGACAGACGCCACAGAAAGTTTGTGAATTTACACCTGCAAGCCACAAATGGTTAGATAATATGGATGCTTCATGGATGAATATTCTTTAGGATAATATTAGGCATAATGAGGGCAAATTATTATGTTATTATTATGATGTACTTAGTAGTAGTGGGCCAAATATCGAAACGAAAAAACTTGAAATTCTCTACGCTATTGCAATACTTTCTCTATTTCTAACTTTGTTAGAAGTGAGAAAGTAAAAATCACGAAATTCAGTCTCAGAATCGGGCTTAATGGCGGAGAGACGCAGGTATTGTGGGAGATTCCTATCTAAATTGAGGCTCATCTCTGCGTTTCTGTAGAAGAAGTAACATGAAAGACAGGAATCTCCCATGATACCTGCGTCCCTCCGCCATTACAAATTTACCGTTAGCTAGCAGTTACGTGAGTTTATTGCTGAATTTTAGACTTTCTTAGTCTGATTTTCGTGATTTTCGCTGGTTTTTACATGAGATCGAACTATTCGTTTGCTCACAGCAAAAGTTTGCAATCTGAGCCCCATTGCATGCTACGCCACTGTTATGCCTTCCGTCTATATGTATGACATGATGACTTTGGTGTTAGTGGGAGAAAACAACCGTAGATTTTGTTCTCACATGGCTTTGCCGCAAGTGCTGCAATCATCGATGGGTCGATAACGCAACTTTTCTCATTTTACCTTCTTGTTCCCGAGAACTCATAACACCAGCGATTAGTCGGTGTCAAACCTCATCGATCGCGCCTATGAGGATGAGGTCACCGTCCACCGTCCACCGATGGATGATGTCGTCGGTGCATTCATGTGAGCAAGAGCTGGAGCGCAAGGCAGAGCTGCCATTTGGCGTATATTTAATGACATTTTCTAATCCACCGATTATTCCACCGGTTGAGAAAAGATTACACAGTTCAGTTCAATGCATAACTAATGCACGAAAATACTCGTATCTGTAATCTTTTCTCAATCGGTGGAGTCGTCGATTTCTTTAAAGAAACTTACGGATATTTCAATTAATTAACGGCGTTTCCACCGATTGAGAAATGATTACAGATCAAAGTATTTTCGTGCATTACAGTCATACACTGAATTGAACTGTGTTATTTTTTCTCAACCGGTGGAATCATCGGTGAATTTAAAAATGTCATTAAATCTACGCAAATCGGCAGCTCTGGCGAAGGGTTTGAGTGGAGAGGGCTTAATCGCGCGCGGAGTCTGTATCTTGTCGATATAGGGCTCAAGGGAGCATCAGTGTCATCAACCAACGACACACGCTAACAACTTTGGGATTGGCGTGTCGTGTGGCTTCTCACTGATTGGCTCTTTGTTGTGACTTTGTCTCCACCAACTACCAAGTGATGGCAAATGTCGGCGGTGACGACTTTTCTGTTCTTTTTAATTTTTTTTTTTTATCTTCTGCGCGAATCGGAGGGAGCTGACGGCTTCGAATGATTCTGTTCTATTGTTTTTTGGATGTTCAGCTTCGCTAATTTTTTGCGGAAGAAAACTCTTGTGTATATATACTCCGTGGTGGACAGTTGGACACTCTCTCACCGTTGCTTTGTAGGCACTCACTGTGTTTTTTGTTTTTTTTATTGATTGAAAATGGACTCGTTCTAGTCCGAAACGTCTCCCTTTAAATTTTTTTAGTTTCCACAGCTTTGTGTCCCACCTTTCTCGTGGTGGATCTATAGAAAGTTTTCCTGAGGGGGGGGGACATCTTAGGAAATTTAAATTTACAGCCAACATGGATTCAATTTGAATCTAAAGCAGTGGTGGATCCGGGGGGAGGGGCTGTGCAACCCCCCCCCCCTTGAGCCATATTTTTTACACTGTTTAAGGGAGGATTTTCGAGGAAATTTTGGGCGTTATATAGAAAACGTAAGTTTAAGCCCCACCCCCTCTTCCCAGGACCTTACCCTTCCATTGAATGATTTCTACATCCGCCACTGATGAGAAGGTTTTTCTGGAAACAATGTTTATGCTTCATTTATTTTTAATTAGTTTCTACTTAAATTTCAAACTACACAAATAACTCTCGAGTGACCTTTTCCAGGAAAGAGTGAAAAGTTAGGAGGCAAAATTGTTTTCGTCCGTCATGGACAGTTTTTTTCTAAATAAATCTGGAATGATATGAAAAAAAAAAAAATAAAAAAAATAATAAAAAAAAAAAAATAATCCCAGAAAATATAAACGAAAAAGTCCTTGATACCCTTCATATTTTTCCACCCTTCGTATTTTTCTAGAAAAACAGCTAAATGTTTTTCTAGAAAACAGCAAACATTTTACTGGATTTGAAGTTTCGGAAAATTGCGATATGGACGTCACATAACTCCCGGCAACGTTCCTACTTCGTGTCTACATTGACCTATTTCGTCTAAGGATTTTTTTCACTTCTCAGTGTTATTTCCTCATCCCCCCTTCCCCGCCCTATTCCCGCTTTTCCTTTCTCTGTATTTATTTAGGAAGTTAGCGTGCGTTTCTTCCGCGAAGAGTCAAGTCTAAATTCATGAACCCTCGCCTAAAATTTTCAAAAGGTTCCTTTGTTTTTTCTTCTTTTTTAATACAAGTGTATAGTGCGCTGCAATCTTCTACTGAAAACAAATTGAAATAGTGATCATTTTTTCTTCGTGCTAGCAAAGCAGTCGGAGTATCTTGAAAATCCGCAATTTGACGTTTGAAAACCATTTCCAAGAGTGGGACCGTAATTTTGGTTTAGCACATGCCAGAGGCGTAGCGTGCAATTTGGCAACGTTGCAGCTCGTCAATGTAAACCTATGAAAAAGATCGAAGTATTGGGTGTTCAGTGAGCATCTTCGCATTCGACCTATTACATGGATTTAAATGGACAAAATACAACGTTGCCAAATTGCATGCTACGCCAGTGCCACACGTCACTAGAGGTCATTTCAGAAGTGTATAGGCGCACCTAGACTGATAATTTTTGGAATTTAACAACAGTATTTCTCATATTACGAGACGAAAATGAATGAAAATGAGTTTTTCATAGAAGGACACTTTAAAATCAAAAGTTTAGAGTCGGAGCCAAGTTTTCTTTTGATTTGAAGAAATGAAAATTGAAAATTCGCCAAAGATTATGGTTCAGGTGCGCCTACACTTCTGAAACGAGCTCTACCACGCAGAGCTGCCGTTTTGCGTATAATTAATGCCATCAATTCACCGATGATTCCACCGGTTGAGAAAAGATTACACAGTTCACGTCAGTGTATGACTGTACTGCACGAAAATACTAACTCTACATAATTATAATGCACATTTTTAACTCTACTTAGTATACACTTCTCTCCTTCGACACTTGTAATTTTATCCTCCTCTCAAAATGAATGAATATACCTAACCTTAATTAGAGCAATTTTATTTTGAAGCTATCCTATACTGAATTTAAGGTCGGTATAGCAACGACCAACGAGAGCTCATGTTTGGAGCCTTTTCGCGCTCGCTGACCTATCGAAGCGTATCATTTGCTGACTCCCGCCTCCTCTCCTCCTCCGCCCCGCCCCGTGACTATTGCGCTCTTCGCGGTTTTAGATCGCGGGGAGGGGGAAACGGGGGGGGGAGTCTATTTCCATAATTTTCGTTCTCCGATCTTCTCTGCGCCCTCTATTTATAACCGCCTGTCCTGTCAACCCCCCCGCTCCCCCCTTACCCCCAATTCTCCTCCACCCCCATGTTTTTCAGCCCCCCTTCTCTTTCCACCTTACCCCCACGCGCTCAGTTTCGTTAGCAAACGATACGTTACATGAAATACGAGCTTTTGATTTTCGCTTGTGGTGCTCAATTCTTCTGGCCCCCCGCCACGCCCCCCCCCCCCTCACCACCATCGAACCCCCTTACCGCACTCCGCCACCTCCTTCCGGAAGCCCTTCCGCAACGTAACATGTTCACCGGCTCGTGTGAACATTCACCGTTCACCGAATGCTGATTTGTGGTCGACGATGCCCCCCCCCCCCTTCACCGAACTCCACCATCCACCACTCTTGTGTATCTGGTTGCTTAGTGTCTGATGGGTGGGGAATTAGCTACCTTTTTTTATTAGTTGGTTTTCTTTTTTTTCTCTCTCTCTCTTTTTTTCGAGTGGGATTGCTATGGCGTTGCTTCTGATTAACAGAGCTGTCCCACCGAGGAATCGTCTTTATTATGAGGCTGTTGCACACTTTTACTGTAATCGCGATTTATGAGTCAATTCTGCTGGAAAAATCTGCGAAAATAACAATATTAGTACTACAAACGCACAAAATTCACTCCTAAACTCATAAAGTTCTGTTAAATGCGCGAACGTGATTACGGCGTCGGACACTAATAATTGAAGATTCCTATCTTAATTTTATCACTCTTTCTATGCTGACAAGGAAGATTCACTGAGTAATTAGACATTAGTGTATTGATCCCCGTCCGATTAATGGAACCGTGGAATCTAGTGACACAGGTGTCAAAGGAAAGTCGTGACAAATTAGACAGGAATCGCCAATGATATACCTGCGTACCTCCGCCATTACGATATTGCCGTTACAGCTGTTTTCTGGGTTTATTCCTAAATTTTATTCTTCGTAAGTGTGATTTTCTTGATTTTTGCTGGGGTTTCATCGGATTTCGTTTTTCATTTGCTTACAGCAAAAGTTTGCAAGAGCCCCATTATTGTGAACGAAAAACTGATATTGTGTGAGGCAGCTCCAGTCATAGAAACTAGTTTACTCAGGCGCGGTATTGAAAGGGTTAATGCAGCGGCAGCTCGTGAAATGTGGCAACAACGTATTTTTTTTACATTTAAAGCTAGGTGGAACAATCGATATTCAGGAGGTGCAATTGCACCCCCAATTTTTCGATACTTTTGAATAGTTTTAAATTTTAAAGAAGCATGGTTGCCACATTGAACGAGCCACCACTGGTGAATTGTTTGTATTAGACGAATATACAAGTTCATTTGAAAACAATTAACACCGATTTCTTTGAATGATGTAGGTTTGCTCCGCATAAACATTAAATTGGTGAAATGCAATGTTGCCACATCGCATAATATTAAACCGCGCCATTGCAGTGATTATGTAGCTACTGGTTTGGGGCCGTAACGTGACGCTAGATGGCGCGATGCTCGCGTCTCGCCTGCCTGCGAAAACGGACGCATAGCAACGACCGAATCACTCACGGCGATCATGTATCATTAATCAACCATCAACTCTCTTTTCATAGACGAGGGAAAAAGTAGGAAGGACGGGCGGGAAACCTATTGGATTTGGTTCCACTGTCGCACAATGGATCAGAACTTGGATTTTTCTGAACACGTGATGAATCAGAAATCACTTTTCTTAGCACAGAAAGTTGCGATTATAGATAGGACTCCCCCAAGTCCTCCACAGACGGTTTTTGTGCGAAGTCGACGGTTTAAGGGGTATAAAGCGGAAATAGGGTTCACATAGAGAAAGGGGAGAAAAGGTTTTGGGCCGAATAAATGTACGGTACAAACGGGCTTTAGGTCGTATACCTAAAACTGGCGATTCTAACTTCACATTTCTTTAACGGCACATCGGAATGTTGGGAGCGCTCCCAACTTTACGTTACTTGGGGCGGGTCTAGAGCCTCTCTAGTCTTTAACCCACCCTAAGTGCTATTTTGAGGTTAGTTTTGTGGTTTCGCCATTGGCATTTTTAAACGGTCCGATGCGGTCCGTTGGCTGATGGCCGATGCTTGTTGAAGTACTTAGGGAAGACTTGGGGCCGAGGATCGTGTGTACCGTACATTTATGGGGCCTTGGACTTTGCTTCATTGACTGAAGCAGATGTTGAGAACTTTTTGTCAACCAATTCCAAGTATATCTTCTACATAACAATCCGCGCACATCTCAAATCATCGATATCATAGAAAGAAAGGGTTTTTCGACTTAATTTCACTGTGTACTTATATACTTCCCTATACATACTCGTGTCGCCCAAATGAAACGATTTTTCTTGCCCAACAATAACGATTTTGACCGTTTTCGCCCAAATGAATACCACCCTTTTCGACTCTATAACATTACGATACAACTGTTCATAATCAGCCTGCTGGTGAGGAATCACCTTAAGATGTAGTGTAAATAATTCAACCCAATTCTTTGTCATAATCTCAATTCCTGTCCATTATGATCGGGGCTGCCGTTTTGCGTTTAATCAATGCTATTTTTCAATTCGCCGATGATTCCACCGGTTGAGGAAAGATTACACCGTTCAGTTCAGTGTATTACTGTAATGTACGAAAATGCTCTGATCTGTAATCTTTCCTTAATCGGTGGAAACTCCGTTGATTAATTAAAATATCCGCAAGTTTTTCAAAGTCATCGACGACTCCACCGGTTGAGAAAAGAGTTTATTACAGTCATGCACTGAACTGAACTGTGTAATCTTTTCTCAACCGGTGGAATCATCGATGTCCGGAAAATTTTACATTTCCATCCTTCGCGTGTCAACTGTCAGTCCCCGAGCTGCCCTGGTGCGGTGGTGACGCGATCGACACGGCCATCGGCTGGCTGCCTGGTTGCCTAGTCGCCCCCCCTCCGTCCGAGCGGCGACGGAGCGTGCGTCCTGCCAAATCCATTTCGTCTCCTCTGCGCAGTCAACTTCGCTTTTGCACATTCGTAAATATATGTATATAGATATACCTACGAATAGCCATCGCAGCGTGCGAGAGGCGAGACTATATGAGCGCACCCATCCATTCACGTTTCCGATTTCAGTCGGGTCACACTGCACACCGGCGCAAGTGTTTGTATGTGTGTGTGAGTGTGTATGAGTAAGAGTGTCTGGAGACTTCGGGGACCCAGTCAAAGAGAGCTGTTTGTTTACCTGTTTTTTTCCCCTTCGTTTTTATACACACACTAACTTGCGAACTGAATACGCATGAATGAATGAAACACTGTGTCGCGCCTCCTATCCGCCAAGAGGTTGTAAAAAAGGTGGAGCAACGAACGAACGAAACGACCGACGACTCGGGAGGGCGAGACGAGGGATAATCGCGATATATGACACGGCGAGGCGTCGTTGCCAGCCCGTGCGGACAAAATTCGATATTTTCCAGGATGTGTCCCTCACTTCTTCCCACCTTTTGTCCATCTGAACCGTATGGTCGAAAAGTGGGGGGGGGGGCTAAGAAAACTTGGTAACCTTTTGTTTGTTTGTTTTTTTTTTTTGTGCTTTCTATTTCAAAAACTTATTGCCCCGCGTAATAATAAAAAAGTGGGAGAGGCTAAAGCAGAGATGTCGTTACAACCATGCACGTGTAATTAATGGCATTTAATGGGCTTTTTGGGAAAGTCGCGTTTTCGGCATTTTAACCCTCGAAGGGTCAGGTTAGTTCAAAAGAGATCCACTCTTCCGTTTATTTTGGCAAGGTAGTTAACTGTTCGTACTCGGGGGAGTTGGTATTGCCTATACGATATATTGAAGGCGCCCGAAGAAATCTTATCTAGTAAGTGTTTTCATCGATATTCGTTGCGTTTATCCAGAATGAAGACTGAAACAATGTGAAATAGGCTAGAGGATAAAAACGAGCAAACTCAGGATTGGCCCATAAATAAGGGTTAAACTGCAATCAAGGTAAAAACGCAAAATCCAAGAACTTTAGCCCCGGTAATTTTTTTTTTCTTTTTTGAGCCCTAAAATCTAAATGAACCAAATTGGTTGAGAAAAACCGCCGAAATTAAGGAAATTTATTACGCCATCATCTTAGTGACTGCGAGTGTGTGCGAGTGATATATGTCTATCTTTCTCACTCGCACATGAGGGCTGATGGGAATTTTCGTATTTCATAATTTCCGGCTTTATTTTTTTTTTTTTAGCATTTCAGCTTGAAACTTTTAGGATATCTTTCTGAGGTATGTTTGTAGGTCCTGACGTTCCTTAAATTTGTACTTTTGACTTTTTGAGCAGCACGACGCACTATGTGGTATTTGACCGAAAAAGTTGGCATAAACTGTTTCTACTGTCCAAATAACTTGAAATTTGGTATTCGGGGGTACTTTTTAACGCTGAATTCAAATTTCACATCAGTTTTTCAAACTTTGAAAATCCAAGATGGCCGCCGACAAATTTTTTGGCTAATCGGTCGGCAGCCATCGTGGATTTTCGAATTTTGAAAAACTGATGCAAAATATGAATTCAGCGTTAAAAAGTACCCTTAGATACCGAGTTTCAAGTCATTTGGACGGTGTTGCCAAATTTCACTCTTGTAGCGATGTAGCCCTTACAACACGTAAAAACGAGAATTTCGTGCAAAAACGCAAAATTCGAACTAATTTTCCCGGAAAAGCCGCATTTTTCCGCAACTTCTGACTTCAAGGCCTATTAGTACGCACTAAGGACTACCATTTCTCATATATATACCCGCGGGATGTGGCAGGATAATTGAACTTAGGTTCTCTTGAAAATCGGAAAATTTACGTTTTTAGCTAAAAACTTTGAAATAGCAAAAAAATATCAAATTCAAATTAAAATTGGATAAAATAGACATAAACTGATTGTAAATACCTTCAGGAAGACAATCCATGTACAAAAATTTTGTTCTGACTTCATTTGAAACACTTTTTTTTTACTTTGATTATAGTCTCGTGCTGAGGCTAAAGGGCATAGCAGGATAAGCATATGATTTTGGGCCCGGGCGCCTTTTTTAACGAAACTTTGGGGACTTGTTAAGGACCATGAGAAACTAATTTCTGCAAATTTTCAGCCCTTAATTCTGATTGGTTCTCGCGCTAGACGGTTTTTTCGAAATTTCGAAAAAAATTAATTCCTCAAGAACGGCTGCACCGATTGAGTTCAAATTTTAGGACATTATGAAAGTAACCAAAATGCATTCAAAAACATTTATTTGATTTTTTTTAGACCGATTTTAGGGGTCCAAATGTCCAATTTTCGGTGTTTTTATTTTTTTTAACCAAGTTGCGATTCTGATACAACAACCAAAATTGGACTGTAGACGCCTCTAATACGCATCTATAACATATATTTTTCCGAAAAATGTACGCCACTTACGCCATAGTAAAATTTACGAAAAACTGGTTCAAGGGTCAAAAATCGCATGATTCTGAAAGGGAACTTGAAATATATTTACATCAGTCGAAAGTGTGAAAAAAAATGCGTTTTTTAGCGCAAACCGCGTGTTTTTATCTCAATTTACCGAAAAGTGAGAGAATTTAACTCAACTCTCATTGTCAAAAAACACACGTTCAGCGCTCGAGCCTATGTACCCTCTATTTCGTCCCTGCTCGCATCACGTCCCGGTGGCCGAGTGGAATAGAGCGCCCACGTGCCAAGAGTGCGATCACGAGTTCGATCCTTAGTCCCGCTGATACTTTTTTTGCGCTCTCTCTCAGTTGCCTTTTCGCACTCTTTCAAAGATCTACTCTCAAATCTCCACTTTCAAAGACATTTTTCTTGGTGTATTTTCTTTTTTCTTCTTCTTCCTTCCTTTTCTCTTTTTTACATTCTCCTCTCTCCCTAGAACGCAGTTCTGCCGCTCGTGTATATTTTATGGCATTTATAAATTCACCGATGATTTATCAGTTGAAAAAACGATTACACATTTCAGTTCAGCTCACGATTTTAATGCTCGTCTGTAATATTTTCAAAGTCGCACCAATCGCCGTTAAATTGTCAAAATATCCGTTTTTTTTTTTTTTATTTATTTATTTTTTTTTTATTATTTTGGGTCAATGACGACTCCACCGATTGAGTAAGTGTAATCTTTTCAGATTCTGTGAAATCCTCGGTGAATCGAAAAATGCCGATTGAAATGTGTAATCGCTTTTTCAACTGATAAATCATCGGTGAATGTGTAATCGTTTTTTCAACTGATAAATCATCGGTGAATTTATAAATGCCATAAAATATACACGAGCGGCAGAACTGCGTTCTAGGGAGAGAGGAGAATGTAAAAAAGAGAAAAGGAAGGAAGAAGAAGAAAAAAGAAAATACACCAAGAAAAATGTCTTTGAAAGTGGAGATTTGAGAGTAGATCTTTGAAAGAGTGCGAAAAGGCAACTGAGAGAGAGCGCAAAAAAAGTATCAGCGGGACTAAGGATCGAACCCGTGATCGCACTCTTGGCACGTGGGCGCTCTATTCCACTCGGCCACCGGGACGAGATGCGAGCAGGGACGAAATAGAGGGTACATACGCTCGAGCGCTGAACGTGTGTTTTTTGACAATGAGAGTTGAGTTAAATTCTCCCACTTTTCTGTAAATTGAGATAAAAACACGCGGTTTGCGCTAAAAAACGCATTTTTTTTCACACTTTCGACTGATGTAAATATATTTCAAGTTCCCTTTCAGAATCATGCGATTTTTGACCCTTGAACCAGTTTTTCGTAAATTTTACTATGGCGTAAGTGGCGTACATTTTTCGGAAAAATATATGTTATAGATGCGTATTAGAGGCGTCTACAGTCCAATTTTGGTTGTTGTATCAGAATCGCAACTTGGTTAAAAAAAATAAAAACACCGAAAATTGGACATTTGGACCCCTAAAATCGGTCTAAAAAAATCAAATAAATGTTTTTGAATGCATTTTGGTTACTTTCATAATGTCCTAAAATTTGAACTCAATCGGTGCAGCCGTTCTTGAGGAATTAATTTTTTTCGAAATTTCGAAAAAACCGTCTAGCGCGAGAACCAATCAGAATTAAGGGCTGAAAATTTGCAGAAATTAGTTTCTCATGGTCCTTAACAAGTCCCCAAAGTTTCGTTAAAAAAGGCGCCCGGGCCCAAAATCATATGCTTATCCTGCTATGCCCTTTAATGGTGGTAAAACTGATTTTTCCCCTGGTGGATTCTAGTTAAATTAATCTAGTTTAGACCCGCTAAATACAAGTTTCTAATGCAAAAATCTATGTAGATTCCGAATATCACAACAGTTTTTCCCAATAGCGACTTTTTTTTTTTGAGTTTATGCCAGCTTTTTTGGTCAAATACCACATAGTGCGACGCGACGCACGCAGTGTTCGGATCGACCCGTATCCCTGGCGGAAACCTCTAGCATGCTCACATTTCATTAAAACTTGGTAACATGAGATTTTTTAAGTCGTAGATATCATTTTGACGCCAAAATAAACTTTAGATTTAATTTACTATAGGTGTGAGACGTTTTTATAGCTAAATACCCAGTTTTTGAGCTTAAAAAATCAGTGTATAAAAAAGTTGCAAGTAGTAGCAGCCGCCAATTTTTGCTGGAGCGTTCGGAACAAATGTATTTCTGAGCCCTACCAGCCTTAGATTTGAGGGGCAATACGGGGCATTTTTTTAAACCTCTTGCAAAAAGGGGGCTAGTGCAGATAAAAAGTCAATTTTTAAGGGGTCCAACCCCTCCTCGTATCTAACATGAAATAAATTTTTAAACGGCCTAAAAGTAAGTTTCTATGTCTTACATGAAGCTTACCAGTCCATAATGTAATAGGAGTCAATGAGTATTGTCTTTTTCACCTTCGTATTTTATGCCGCCCAACTTGGCTCAAAATTCACGTAAAACCCTGTACTTTCAAATGTCTCTGGGGCAAAAGTGAGACATCTAATTATATTAAATATAGCTGATCTGTATGTTCTAACCCTTTTCGAAGGACTGTAAGGCTATTGACCGACTTCTGAGGGCTGAGCCGATTTTAATTTCGAGGATTTTGCCAGAGATCCTAGTCGCTCCGAGCACTGTGCGACCCGTGTCGTGCAGAAATGCAGTATTCCTTATAATTATTAAAAACAAATCTGATTTTGTCAGAATTTTTGAAATGTAAGATGATTCTAGGATCGATTAGTTCTAATCGTAGACACCAAGTCGCGCTGCTCAAAAAGTCAACAGTTTTTAGCTAAAATCGACGAATTTACGCTAAAAACACAAATTTGAGGAACGTTAGCACCTGCGAGCATTCTTCAGGAAAATACCCTGAAAGTTTCAAGCTGAAACACTCAAAAAGAAAGCAGGAAATTATGAAATACGAAAGTTCCAGTAAACCTCAATGAGTGCGAGTGAGGCAGATAGACTCACTCTCACTCTCTAAGATAAGCTTGTGGCGAAATGAATTTCATAATTTACGGCTTTCATTCTAAACCAAGTTTGCTCGTTTTGTGCTCAAAAAATCCACTAAAAAATTTTGCAGTTGCTGACTGAATTTTGCGTTTTATGTATGGTTCCAGTTTAAAACGCCAGAAACACGACTTTTCCAAAAAGCAACAAATGGCACAGTGGCGCTATCCATCGGATTGAAATCTGGAAAAGTTTCGCCTGGAATCACCTTAAAATCACCTTCATTTCCGTGATCTTTAAGAAATTTTCGAACATTCCGACAACATCAGATTAGTTTCTAATCTTTAAAAGGAACACTGCATTTCTGGAGTCTGGACATTTTGATGCACGATCCAGCAACCTCGCGGCGAGGCGGAGCGAGGGAGGAAGAAAAAAAAATGTGCTCGAATGAACCCATTGTCGAGTCCACGACGAATTCTTCACCGCTTCCTTTCTTCCAGCTTCGACTTCCTTCCGAGAATTTTCGATTCGTTTTCTTCCCTTTTTTCCTTTAGCCGAGGGCAAATTGCAAATATGACATCGCAACGGAGGCGCCGCACCCACACATGAGAGCACGGGCACGACCCTGTCTTATTAGAGTGCATCGATAATGCGGTCGCCCCGTAATGTTCTCGCTCACTGTTCTGTCTTCAGTGTTCACACCATAACATCCTCTCTTTCTTTTTTATCAGTGGCGGCCTTGACGATTATCATTCGCTATCCTGCCTTTTGGATTAAGTATAATGCTAGAGTATCGATTATTCGGAAAATCAATCGGGCATATGTGTGCTTGTGTTTAGCATTGGCGGCTCGTGCAATTTGACAGCAGTGTTGTCCCTCCATTTGAATCTATGTAGAACAATCGACTTGACAATGAAGCAGCGCTTCACCAACAATCGATTGTTTTTCGTAGATTCAATTGGAACATGGTTCGTGGCGCCTTAAAAAGTCCTTGAATGCTCTTGCCCCCCCCCCCCCCGTTTTTCATATCCTTGAATTTTGACGAAGTAGTCAATTGTATTTGAGAATCTTTAAAAAATGACCGGCTTCAGATCGTCAGCTCGCTATTTTGTTGATAATTCCGTTTGCGTGCCTGAGGAACGTAGCGTCGTTTTGGTTGCAACCAGTGGCGTCGCGTGCAATTTGGCAACAATGTATTCTATCCATTCAAACTCATGTAAAATATCGAATTCAGGAGGTGCACAGTGCACAAGGAAAATCCGATATATTTAATGAGTTTAAATGAAGCAGTTGCATTGTTGCCAGATGGAACGCGACGCCACTGGTTGCAACGTCGCGAGGAAGATTGCAAGAGTCGGCAGGAACTTTTTTCTTTTTTTAAATTTTTTTGTCTACAGCTTTCCTCTGGTTAGTGCACCCCTAGGTGAGAATCACAAGGTGTTATGTCTGCCTCTATAGGAAATTGGTAAAAAATTGGCTACGGTTTTGCTTGTTGGAAGACTGGAAGTCCTTGAAAAGTCCCTGAAAATCCTTGATTTTTTTGTAAAAAAATCTGCTATGAACCATGGACAATGAAATTGCGCTTCGTCAATAATCGATTGTTATACATTGATTCAAAGGGGAAAAAACATTGTTGCCAAATAAGAAAGTATGTACTTGAGAGAAAAACGCGGTTGAAAGTTTCAAAGCGGAATTTGGATCCACTAAAGGATGAAAAAGGTAATACCAAATCTAAATTCTATTTATTTCCTCCTTTAGTGTATCGACGTAAATGAACTGAGAACAACCAGTGCCTTTGAATTTTGCCTGAGCACTGTATCACGCCCCACAAATCTTCTCTATAGCAGTGGCGGCTCGTGCTACTTGGCGCAACAACGTCTTCACTCCATTTAATTGTATGTAAACCAATCGATTCGAAAGTGAAGTAGCGCTTCACCAGCAATCGATTGTTGGACATAGATTCAAATGGAGAGAAGACATTGTTGCCAAGTAGCACGAGCCGCCACTCCTCTATAGCTATAGCTCGTTGAAAGTGCAGACCCATAGGAAGTGACAAATGTGGCATCGATGCCATCCCTCGGTCGGCGACGGCGATCCTTTTTACGAGACTCGTGCAGCGGGTTGCATCCAGCATTCGAACGGGGCCGCGGCAGACGTTTCAGGTCTAGTCTCGCGGGCGTCGCGTCGCGCCGCGCCGGCCCTCATCATGCACCAACACCACTAACACCACCATCACCACCATTCACCGGCCAAGAGCCGTTGCGTTCCGTCTCCTTCGAGTCTAAATTCGCGGGTGACTCATCATGGCGTTTGGAGCTTCGTCGCGACGCGACGACCCGACGACCATGACTACGACAACGAACACCCCTCCCCCTCCCCCACAATTAACTACCCCCTCCCCGGTCTCCCTCTTCTCATCACCGATATTTACGTTTCGGCAACCAAGCGAAGGCGAGCGTGCCTGCGGTTGAATTTGCGAATCCACCGCAAGTTTAGTGTGTACTAGTATACATACATATATATTGTTTTACACATATATCTCTATATTCGGTTGTGTGGCCCCGTGTCACTCTACATCGGCCGCTATGGTGAGCCGCACTACTCACTACTCAGCCTGCAGAAAATGGACGATTTTTAGCGGTGTGATGTCACGGAACCGGCCTTTCTCATCCGGCAGTTTCTAAGCGACCTGTTCTACTCTCGTCCACCAGTGGATCCAGGAATCCAACCTTCTCTCTTTTCCCATTAGAACGCGTGTGTTAGGAAAGGACAAATATGGGACAGTCATGTGATTTTCGCCTCCTCTTCTAACACATGCGTTCTAATGGCCACAGAGAGAGAAAGAAAATTTCCTGGTTCCGCCGGTGTTTTACTATCCACTTTGGTGGATCCAGGATTCTGCCCTTCTCTCTCTTTTCCCATTAGAACCCGTGTGTTAGAAAAGGACAGATCTGGAACAGTCACGTGATTTTCGCCTCCTCTTCTAACACATGCGGTCTAAAGGCCACAGAGAGAGAAAGACAATTTCCTGGTCCCGCCGGTGTTTTACTATCCACTGTGGTGGATCCAGGAATCTGCCCTTCTCTCTCTTTTCCCATTAGAACGCGTGTGTTAGAAAAGGACAGATCTGGGACGGTCACGTGATTTTTGCCTCCTCTTCTATCCTTTTCGAACACATGCATTCAAATGGCTAGAGAGAGAGAAGGAGAGAGCGAGGGGGGGGGAGAAATGCCTGTATCCTCCTATGGCTGCGTGATGCTGTGATACTGATACTGGTCTTTGTATTCATGAATACGAGTCTTTATTAAAACCCACGTCAAAGAACGAAGCAAAGCGATAAAGCACGTTAAGGCCATTAAGCGGTAAGCATGAAGCATCACTTCACTGGTCGCTCGTTGGATTTAACTTTTGATTTTCCCGAACTTGACAATTTTAACCCTATCGCCTCCACAAAGTTCAATCTTTTCAAGTTCATATTTTCTGTTTGAAATCGAGTAAGTTGAATGTACCACACGGAGAAAAACTTATATTTAGAGCAACCAGAATGGCGGGGCTGTTGCACAATGCACATTTTTGCTACGAGGGCCGTTCAAAAAGTAAGAGGAACGCTTCGTTTCTAGGGTTTTTAGTGGCCGCAGAAAGAAAAAAATCAAATACACCATTTTGTATCAAAAATTCTCTAAAATCCAATGGTTTAAACCTATTGAGAAAATATTGAAAACAGCCCGAATTCTCAAACTTTTCTCGCGCTCTTGTCAATTTTTTTTTTTTTTTTGTTTTTTTTTTTTTGTTTTTGTTTTTTTTGCTGTATTTTTTTCATCAAGTTAGAGGAATGGGAATGGCATGTGCTGGACATAACATGTATGTGCGCTCGTCTATTGGTATTTGGTATATAGCTTGTTTGGTGAGACTGAGGAAACCTGAGTTGGTTTGAAGCGCAACCATGGTTGCCGGACGGTGCGGTGTTGTCAAGTCTTTCAATTTTAAATTGATTTTAATGAGAAAGGAGATTTGAATTATCTCAGCTCAGTCCGGCAACCTGCGGATTGCGACGCAATGCGCGAGGACTCTTTCTGTGTACCAACGCGACCGGACGGAGGTTGTGCACAGTAGTCCGAAATTGTCAAAAAGTGGCCAAAAATCACTCCGTAAATTTCTCATAAATTAATCATTCATAAACTTTCAAGACCAATTTTAATGACAGAGGACCCTTTTAAACAAGTTATTTAAATCTAAAACTGCCAATGGAAAGTTTTTGATTAAAGTTTAAAGATAGAAAACGATGATTTTTTATTAAATTTTCTCACCAATTTTGGGCCCCTTTTTTTTTGTCATTCATAAACTTTCAAGACCAATTTTAATGACAGAGGACGCTTTTAAACAAGTTATTTAAATCTAAAACTGCCAATGGAAAGTTTTTGATTAAACTTTAAAGATAGAAAACGATGATTTTTTATTAAATTTTCTCACCAATTTTGGGCCCCTTTTTTTTGTCATTCATAAACTTTCAAGACCAATTTTAATGACAGAGGACTCTTTTAAACAAGTTATTTAAATCTAAAACTGCCAATAGAAAGTTTTTGATTAAACTTTAAAGATAGAAAACGATGATTTTCGATTGAATTTTCCCACCGTTTATGGGCCCCTTTTTATATCATTCATAAACTTTCAAGACCAATTTGAATGAGTTTAAACAAGTAATTTAAACCTAGACCTGCCAATGGAAAGTAAAATTAAGCTTAAAAGGTATAGAAAACTATGTTTTTTTATTAAATTTTATCACCTATTTTTGGCCCCTTTTTTTTATCATTCATAAATTTTTTTAAGACCAATTTCACAATTTGAATCACAGAGGACCCTTTAACCAAGTAATTTAAACCTATAGATCTGTGAAAAAAAAGCTAAGATTGAAAGGTAGAAAACAATGATTTTTTTATTAAATTTTCCCACCGATCTTTGGCCACTCTTTTTTCGATCTCGGTCCATTGTGTTGTGGAGGAGATCGGAGACAAGTTGTGAATATGACTCTCGAAGTCTCGACTCGGGCTCAGAGCTTCGGATCTTGGACCAAGACAAGACAAGAGAATAGGAGTTAGAGGAGCTTCAGGGCATGGGACTCAAAGCTCGAATCTCATTTCTCTCGAAACGGAACGAAGGAACGGAGGAACGGAACGTCCGGTTTTAGCAGCCGCTACGGGACTACGGACGGGGTCTACGGGACCGTGGACTGCTGGACGGTCTTCGCGTCGCGTCGGTTGGACACTCGGACTGTCCTGATGCTCTGCATCCATGCATCCAGCATCCAACAGTGTTGTCGCTTAAGGTATAGATTAACAGAGGGAGATGCATTTAGGGCTCAATTCTATAACATGCTCCTATACACGGAGAAAAAAATCGGTTTTAAGAACCTACAGAGAAAAATTTATATTAGGGGCTACCAGAATTACTTTTACGGAATAGTCAATTGTAAATTCTGGTATATAGCTGTGAAGATATTAATGGTTTCAACGATAAATGTATTTTGAAGATTACCAGAAATCTAGTTAAGGATACGCGAATGAACTTTTAACTATTACGTAGAAGTAATTCTGGTAGCCCCAATTATAAATTTTTCTCCGTGCTGAACTTCGGCTCATATGGAAGACAGAGGTTCGGTTACAGTAACCAAAGTTTTCGGGTAGGAAACCGAACTTCAGTTAGGAGTACCGAAGGTTTTGGTAAGTGTGACAAATATGTACTATGACTCACATTTCGTTCCTACTGAACCACTTCGGTACTCCTAACTGAAGTTCGGCACTCACAACTGAAAACTTCGGTTACTGGAACCAAACCCCTTCGGTTTTCCATATGCACCGAAGTTTTTCTCTCCGTGTAGACTTTTCCTATAGGAGCTTCCTCGGCTTAAAATGTCCCGTTTAAAATACATGGAGGATGAACAGAGGATGAGGACAAGGGCGTAGCTAGACTATGGGATCGGGAGGCGGGGGGGAGTGGTCATCACCATTGACACATTTATCGACCTCGAAAACTGACCATAATAAGTAGCAATTATTGACGATCCGTTGTCATCTTTCATTCCTTCTTCTCTGCAATCGATGGCGTTTCCTTTTTAAAATGCTAAAAAGCGAACTTTCGCGACGAATATATCCAACAGAATTTTACAAAAATCATTGCCAACCTAAGCGTGACAACAGTGGATGACACAAAACTAAATCGTGTTTTTCGAATTTTGTCGGTGTTTTCAGGCATCGATGGAATCAATTCGATTTTGAATTCAAGTCCAGTGCGGTGAATTCAAAATCGAATTGATGCCATCGATGGCCCGAGAACACCTAAAAGCACTATTGAGTTTCCTCGAATGTCTAGGTTAAGTCGGTATTGTTAATCATATTCGATCGCGAAAATTCGCTTGATGTTCATGTCTCCGTATGTTTATTGTTTTATAATTCTAATTTTGGTTTTTATGTTTTTCTGTTGCAGGTGAGTTGATTTATGTTTTTTCAAGAAAGAGATCCGTATTGCCGTACCGGTATGATTAATATTTGTGTTTGTATTTGTATTTGTGTTTTTGTGTTTTTGTGTTTTGAATATTTGTGTTTGTTTGATCGAAGCTTTTTTGAGCTTTGACTCGAATGTAATAAAATGGTGCAAAATTGAAGATGCGCACACGAAAAATTACTAAAACTCTCAACTAAATTCTAGAATAACGACCGAGAAGTCACTTTTTCAGTGGCGAAGCGTGCAATCTGGCAACGTTGCATTTGGCTCATTAAAACCCACGAAAACTATCGAACTATCTAGGAATCGCCGATGACAATCGGATTCAATATTTTCTATGGGTTAAAACGAACACAATGCCATGTTGCCAAATAACAAGCTTAGCCACTGCACTTTTTGCTATACTTTACACTCTAGGTATACTATCCATAATCCACTATATTGCCCAGAATCTTTTCACTTTGGATACAATTCGAATGGCTGATTCAAAAGTTGGTCGTTTTAGCAAATCATGTAAATACTAGGGGGCTTCGCCCCCTTGCCGCTCCGCGGCCCGTTCCCCGGAGGCGCTTCGCGCCTACTATTCGGCGCTGCGCGCCGCCTTTTACCACTTTATAAAATTGAGAAAAGATTAGGGGAGATAGGTCAGTTACGCAAGAAAAAGAGAAGTGACCCGTTCGAAGACTGCGGGATGGGGGGTAGATTCAAGGGTTCACCCCGCTTATCGGGCTAGGCGGAGCGGAGGAGTGGGGAGGCTCTGGATCTCCCGTACAACTCGGCTCATTTACCCCCCGTCGCCACGTCAGCAATTAGTCACGGCACTTCCGGGCGCACACACAAAAATGCCAGAAAATGAAAAAATCGAAGGTTTTGAGAGAAATGAGAAAAAATCGAGTTTTCGGTCAGCTACTCGTTAGATTTTTATATTATAGTAAGAAACACGATTATGTTTAATTTTTACATAATTTTCTGGTTTAATGAAGCTATAATTACTCTTTTGAAGTGTCATTCTCAGAAATCATGTAGAATTCTATTAGTCGTCAACAGAGTTGAGCAAAGAGGCGTGGTAATCGATTACACAATTACCAAGTAATCGTAATCGTCGTTTTTTCGGTGGCAATCACGACTGATTTTTTACAAGTCACCCGTATTATTAGTTGCAGAAGATAGATATAATTGAAATCACCCTACTGTTTATTTTAATCTGTGGAAACTGCATTTTAGTTCCGTCCAAAGTTTTGACGATTACCGATCACCCATAGTAATAGTGTAATCGATTACACTCCTATTTGCGCAACTTTGGCTGTCAAAAGTGTTTATTGCTTGTACATCATGTTTGTTTTCGTGATCAGCCAAGACTGCCTTTTTGAACTTCCCGCGTAAATAGAATCTAAAATCCATAGTAAAAATATATTTGGCTGATTAGTAGCTCTAAGAAAGAAATTTGTGTCAAAAATTCATGCGTCACTCTGAACTTTGGACTTGAGTTGAACTTTTTCCACGAACAATGAGTGAAAGTGAGGTATAAGGTGAATTTGAGGTTCTCAAGTTTGTTGCCGAGTCGGCAACACTGTTGTCGGTGCACCGGAGCATTGCATCGGTTTCAACGCAATCGCTCTTCGATTCTGACTGCGAAGCCGAACTCACCTCATCCCGCGCGATGATCGGCTTCGATAAGGAACAAAACTAGCCGTATAGCTCTCGAACACTGTTGTCAAATGGTTGGAGGAAAGAAAAAAGAAAACACCTAGAGTTTGTCCCAGAAAAGATTGGACTTGAAAGTTCTACGGCTTTCATGATAACATCAGCGTCAAACCTCAGATAATTCAACTTGATTGTTTAGGAGCAGTAAGAAGCTTATGTTTTCATTCGAACCTACGGTCGTCAAATCCAATCATTCTTGGGGCAGACCATACTTCTCGCTAAATTGAATGCAAGGTGAGCGATTTTTTGTTTGTTTTTGTGGTCTAGTATTAAATTTGAAATAGGCAGGTCTGCATTTGGCATCAAGCGTAATGTCACGAAATTATCGAAAAATGCCTCTCCTTCCTATCCAAAGCGAATTTTTGCGACGAATATGTCCAACAGAATCATACAAAATTAATGCCAACCTACGATTCGACAATTCGATTTTGAATTCAAGATTGAGTAGGTAACTATTCCTACGCCGCAGTACTTGTTTTGGCCTATCCCATCAATTGAAGGCGCTTAAACAAGACAGGAAAAAGATACTCTACGTGGAAAGTGCACGTGTTTCCCGAGCAAATCGCAACATATAGGGCAAAGCACGCGTGCAGCCCGCGGACCGTTACATAGCATAATCGCATTTTCACCCCCTCTCAGTGGCGGCTCGTGCAATCTGGCAACCGTGCACTTTTGCCATTTGAATGTATGCAAAAAGATCGATACTAGGTGAGGCGCTGTGCCTCACCAAGTAATCGATTATTTTACACAGTTTAAAATGGCGGAAATCCATTGTTGCCACATTACACGAGCCGCCGCTGCCCCCTCTTCTATCTTTTTCTAATACATACGTTCAAATGCACTGAAAAAACAGTGGGGGGAAAACGCTTTGATAGCGCTGATAAAACTTTTAGGAGAAAAATTACCGAGTACTTAAAAGACTTTAGTAGAGCCAACCAAAGGTTTTGCACGCCTAACTGAAGAGATAGTGCTGGGTGAAACAAGGAGTTTAGGTGGCTCAACTCAAGTCTTTTTCTACATTGTTGTTCTACCAAAGGCTTTGTTAGTGGTACCAATACCAAAGTGTTTCTTTCTTCTGTTTACGCGTGTAGGCTAATGAATGGGTCTGTTGCGAATTTTTCCTATACAGCAATATGACTCATTGATTCTAACGTAAAATTAGGCGGAAATAATGATGCACATTAAGAACTTTCAGAATCCACTCATTAACTAGAAAATCGCTTTCAGTTCAAACAACTCGCGCTGTATCGGACACTATTATCACCTACTTACTACTACATAGACGGAACCACCGCGTTTATGTATGAGCATCAACGGAACTTACAGACATTTGAACGATTCGTTTAGTTTAGATGCGTACAATTCTTGTATTTTTTTGCAATCTTTGATAAACCGCAAAACAGACCTGCGGGCCGATCCTTGAAATTCACGACTTTTGGGTAGACTGGATAAGAATGGAAAACGGTGATTGGTGGAGACGAGTCACGTGGTTGCCCAGTCTAATCAAAATACGGAATGGATTAGATAAGTTATCGGGTACTCCAAGACTGCCCGATAAATTATCTAATCCATTCCGTATTTTGGTTAGACTGGGCAACCACGTGCCTCGTCTCCACCAATCACCGTTTTCCATTCTTATCCAGTCTACCCAAAAGTCGTGAATTTCAAGGATCGGCCCGCAGACAGCAAAGGCAGCCAATTTTACATGTATTTAGGAGGAAATTCCATCATTTTGTAGTTATAATGTTGTTTACATTATATTATACACCGTGGTTCCGTCTATGTATAGTAGTAGAGGTGGTTTCAAAAGTGTAGGTGCACCCAGACCGGTAATCTTTGGAATGTTTCAACATTATTCATCTTGTTTCAAATTGAAAATGAATTTGAGTGTTGGCTTTTCATCGAGGAACACTTTAAAATTAAAAGTTCAAAGTCGAAGACAAGTTTTGTTTAGTTATGAAGAAATGAATATTGAAAAGTCGCCAAAGATTATGGTCTTGGTGCGCCTACACTTCTGAAACGAGCTCTATGCCGGTGCAAATGGTGTCTAGTGTAGCGCGGGCTGTTTGAACTTGAAGTGATTCTCTGATTCATTGAGTGGTTTTTGAACGGATTTAATGTGCGCATCATTATTTTTGACGAATTAACGTAGAAATCAAGGTTTCTATATTTTTGTTTCAAAAGTACGCAGTAGACCCATTGTCCTCTGATGGCTAGGCTAGGCATTACGCTTGCAGCCGATATGAAGGTAAATCTGCCTATTTTACATTTAATCTGGATAGATCGTAAGCGAGTTTTACCTAGCGATCGGACAACTCTGCTTTCGACTCTGGAACTGTCGGAGAACTCAGCGCGCCATATGCACCATGTGGCCCGTGGCCCGTGCTCCGTGCACCGGCTGACTCTTCCTATACCTCGTTGTGAATCGGCCATATGTAACTGAACCCATCGCACTTGTAGACGCTGGAACCAGAACCTCACCGCGCGGAGTCCTATATAGTCGCTGCTGCACACACTCACACACTCACACTCAAGCTTACATTTTACTATATACGGACTGCTCGCTGCGAAGTGTGGAGTAAAGGTCCGTCTAACACTGGTTCGAAACATGGCTTTTTCCGAACATGAAAATATTCTTGTGTTTTCTTTCAATAAAAACAATTTATTGTTGAGCTAATCTCACGTAGACCATAATTTGACTTGTTTTAACCCTTTTGATACCACACCCAAGTATACGTCTGTGATTAGTTCTGCCTCACAAGAAGTCGGTTTTTATTCGTATTAAGGTGATTTAATGGATAACTCCGGAGATTTTAATCCGATAGATGGCGTTACTTGTCGCTGGCTTCGAAAATAGCCTTTTTTGACGGTTTTCGGCTGTTTTCTCTGAACAGACGAATAACAGACGAAAAATCGGAATGTCAGCACCTGCTTGATTTTTTAAGCCATAAACGGGCCAAATTGGTTCAGAAATAAAGACGTTTTTATGGGAGGAAAAAAATCATATGTAATTTGGAGGTGTATCAGGAAAGATTGCAGGATTCTGTTTCACCTGTAATCTTTACAGATACAACTCCAAATTACATATGATTTTTTCCTCCCATAAATACGTCTTTATTTCTGAACCAATTTGGCCCGTTTGTGGCTCAAAAAATTACGCAGGTGCTGACAATCCGATTTTTCGTCTCTTATTCGTCTGTTCAGAGAAAACAGCCAAAAACGGTAAAAAAACGGTTATTTTCGAAGCCAGCGACAAGTTACGCCATCTATAGGATTAAAATCTCCGGGAGTTTGCCATAGAATCACCTTAAGTGTGACTCCAAAATAAAGTTTCCGCAAGTGCCTTCATTTAATTGTGTATGCAAAATCAGCAACGCGGAGTAGGAATGTTTAACTACCCACTCAATTTGAGCAAGCGAACATTGTCTTGGTGCGTCGTCGCCGCACCAAAATACATGGGAATAAATGGAAAAATAAATTACTCTCTTAAACCTAACCTAAAAATTCTCCACGATGGTTACGCAGGTTACCTATTAAACGTGCCACTCTAGATAAATGTATAATTCGTTGATTATGTCTATGAAATTCCAAGTTTTCATCTATTGTGCGTCCGAGCGCTCGTGTCTCTCTCTATCTCTCTTTCTCTCGACTCTCCGAGACATTGAGGAGTTGAGAGTTGCCTCCTCCACCCACTCAAAATTGGAATTTTCTCGCACTCCTCTCCCAGTGTTGCCAGTTGTTAGGCTTTTTGCTGTTTATTTCCAATGGGGATCCTTGTAAATTATACGTATTTTAATACTAAATCTGTCAACGATGCTTCTTACCGATAGGATCAGCCGCAAAGTTGCTGGCTGCTTTGAGCCGTACGGTATCGGGTATACCCAAACAACCATTCCGCATCGGTGCCAGTTCGAACGTGCGGAACACGCAGCTGCGGGGCCATTTATGAGTAGAGTCCACAGCTGCCGATTTGCGTAGATTAATGACATTTTTAAATTCACCGATGAATCCACCGGTTGAGAAAAGATTACACAGTTCAATCCAGTGTATGACTGTAATGCATAAAAATACTCTGATTTGTAATCTTTTCCCAATCGGTGGAAACGCTGTCATTTAATTAAAATACCTCTACCGGTTGAGAAAAGATAAAATACGCTAGTATTTCGTGCATTACAGTCATACACTGAACTAAACTCTGTAATCTTTTCTCAACCGGTGGATTCTTCGGTGAATTTCAAAATGCCATTAATTATACGCAAATCGGCAGCTCTGGTAGACTCCCTTAGAGTCCCTAAAAGAGTCTCGCCGTACGAGGTTCCGCATCCCTAACTGGCTGCTGAAAACTGAAGAAGAAGAAGGGGTCTTTTTGCAGCCTGGACGCCTCTTGTTTATATTTTCATGGAACCATCTTCCCCGCTGCCCAGCTTTGAATTGTATCTATTTTTTACTGGACGTGTATTTTTCAGTTCTCAGAATAAACTTTAGTGGGGTAGCCTTATGGTGATTCTTCAACGTTTAGTGCCTATCTCTGCCAATAGAGCGCTACTGTTCGATTAATGTCAAATGGGGCAGTTGCAAGGGTCTGAAATGTTGTGTTTTTTATCAAGAAAATGAAAGTACTTGATGAGCTGAGGACAAAAATGCCTTTGGTTTCTAATTAAGTCCCATTGCTTTGAAGATGAGATTTTGGCCCAAAATACATTGTTTTAAATGGGGATTCCAAGTAGTGACGTCGCTACACACACGATTTTTTACAACTTTACACGTATGCATCTCCAAAACTGGGACACTTAGGAAAAAACCAAAGGCACCATTGTTTTCAGCTCATAAAAAACTACCGTTTTCTTTATAAAAAGCACAGAATTTCAGACCCTTGCAACTGCCTCATTACAGGCCGATAGTAATTTATATTTGAGAAAACGGAGTGTCAGTAACTGTAGAAGAACGTCTCTGCAAAATATCGATTCTTGTATCGAAATGCGATTTTTCATTTTTTGGTACTTTCAGCCTTATTTTTGAAGCTATATTGACGAGATATTTTGCAGATGCGTTCTTCAGATGATTATCTTGTAACTGACACTCCATTTTCTTAAATATAAATTACTTTTGGCTTGTAATTTGACATTGATCTAACGGCAGCGCTCTGGTGACAGAAATCGGCACTAAACGCTGAAGAATCACCTAAATTTCGGTCATATTTGGCAATGCTGCGAGCCATGCGGTGTTCATACTCTCGCCAAAATAAGCGCGAGCAAATAATGACGTCGTTGACAGTATTATCAGAGTCGTTTATCGATATCGACTGGCTCCAAACAAAGGAAATTAATGCCCCGTAATGATGAGCTACATTTTAAGAGATTAAACATCACAACGCGAAGGAAATGATATTTATACAATCGGAGTCATTAGTTTTGACACTTTTTGGCTCGCCTCCAACAATACCACGGTTTAACCGAAGGCCGTGTCGCACAGTCCGGCAACGTCGCATTTTGTCCAACGAAACCCATTTAAAAGATCGAACTAGGGTGTGTTCAATCTACTTTCATCGTTCGACCTTTTTTGTGGATTTAAACGGGCTAAAGGCTACGTTGCCAGAATACACGCTTCGCCTCTGTGAATAGAAACTCAAGCTTATTATTTCTTGTTTTCAATTTCTTATTTATTTATTTATCGATTTATTTCTTCAATACCATCTAATTCCATACCTGGTCACAGGGGTTTGAGGTTATGTAGCTAGGTTGTCTACTTTTACATTGGCTCTTATGGGAGGTAGTGGATTTTTTGCAGTTTTCGACATTTTTCGGTCATTTGGCGGCCGAATTGACGCAAATGACCCTCTTAGTGAATTACTCCCCTTGATGTCCTTAACATTTTTCAAAAAAAAAATTTTTTTTTTTTTTGAAAAATGTTCAGGACATCAAGGGGAGTATTTTACTAAGAGGGTCATTTAACTGAATTCGGCCTTAAAATGACCGAAAAATGTCGAAAACTGCAAAAATCCACTATCTCCCATAAGAGCCAATGTAAAAGTAGACAACCTAGTTGCATAACCTCAAACCCCCTGTGGCCAGGTATGGAATTAAATGTTATTGATTTCTTTCTTCCTCTCTTTCTTTCTTTCTGTCTTTCTTTGAGTGAGGGGGGGGGGGTGTTTGAACAAAGTTACGAATAGATTTTAAACAAATTAGATAAACAATTTACAAACTAGACAAATTAAATCAATTAATGCAAAACTAACAAAACGAGAAAAGGCAGAGTTTAAAAATAATATTCGTTCTACCTAGTCAGCCTGGAAGAAAAAAAAAATCTCAATCTATAAGGCTGGATTTTTCCTATTTTTTCCGTCAATGAAGTGAATTTTTTCTTTTACGAAGGGTGCAGCTAGTAACAACCTATTGAAAAGAGTGTTTCTCAATGCGAAGGTCAAGGTTTTTGTTTTTGTTTTTTTTGGCTCGGACTTCAACTGATTTTTACGTCTTGCATAATTCATGCATCTTTTTTCTGTTTCGGCGCAAACGCTCGGTACTCGAGATAAGTTTGATTGCTTGAAAATCCTGGCCTTGATTGAAGGGGGATTCCGATACAGTATTTCACCTCTGTTTTCAATCATGAGTTGAGTAAATAAAGTTATAAAATCCGCTTTTAAAAAATTCAAAACTTTCCCTGTGCCTTTTTTTTTTTTTTTTTTTTTTTTTTTTTTTTTTTTTTTTTTTGAAATGCGGCTTTTAAGTATGTTTATCAGTTTACTTTTCCTGTTCTTTTAATTTAGTTTCCTTATTTTTGCTGATCATGAGTTGAGTGTTTTTCAATTCTTACTTGTCGAGATCTTTGAAGATACTTTGCATCAGAAGCAAGAAAAACTAAACAAGTTGACCTATTTCTTCACTCTTCAACCTTTATCAAAGCAATTTCCTACGAGTGGTACAGTCGAATTTGACATGGAGTTTATGGCTATGACTCGTTCATATTCGTAGCCGCAGGAATTTGTATTTCTCTCTCTTTCCTCATTTGAATGCATGTGTTAGAAAAGGATGGGGAGAGGGGCTGTCACATGACTTCATCGCCCCCTGTTTCTGTCCTTTTCTAACACATGCAATCAAATGAGCCAAGAGAGAGAAATACGATGTTCCTCTCCATTGGCGAATCTAATTTCGTCTTTCTCTCTCTTGGTCCATTTGAACGCATGTGTTAGAAAAGGATGGATATTGGGGCTGTCACGTGACTTCTGCTCCTGTTTCTGTCCTTTTCTATCACATGCAATCAAACGGGCAAAGAAAGAGAAAGACAAATTCCTGGCTACGGTTATGGACTCTGCAGTGTACTATGACTTGCAAAAGAAAGTACCCTGGTTGCAATTTTTATTGTCAAAATTTTCTGTTATTTTCCGAAGAGATGAAGATTTTTCAAAGCATACTGTCACAAGGTCATTCTATTTACCTCTGAAACACCTGAAAACCTCAAAACTCTTTAATTTTGGGAGAGAAAAAAAATAATAACAATTTCTTTCGGGATACTTTAGTTTGAAAGTCATGGTACCTTGAAAATGTGTGGACGTAAAAGGGCAAGAAATGAGGTGGGGAGAGAGGTGGGAAATAAAGAAAACAAAACTAAACTATGAAGTTGATGTAACAAAACTGCCGGGTACGATTGACACGAAGGTGACCTGTGAAAACTCTCGACAATTCTTTCAATTTTTCATTTCTGAATAACACTTATTGCTATAGTACCCTTTAAGCCACCACACATTTCAATAATCATCACCCTACTGTATTCAAGGGATCGTATGAAAGTTGTAGAGGAAATAATTGAGGCGTACTAATTCACTAAGTTGTAAGTGCCGTAACTACCATAGGGCATAGGGCCGGCGCGGCGGGGACAATGTTTCGGGATTTCTGAGGCTTTGGGGGGGGCCTCCAACGATAGCCTCCAAACAAGCTCGAAGAGCATGCATTTTTGGTCACCCTTAAAAATATTTAAAATGTCTTTATCTTTGCAACATCTGATAGCACTTACGATGTTATGAATTCTCAAACTTTTCATTCTTTTCTTAACTCAAAGTGGGAACTCGTGCGAAAAATCAGGAAATCCTGGAAAAAAAGAACAGGAAAAATCATGAAAAAATCAGCAAGTTTTGAAATTCAATCCATGTGGACACCGTGAAAAAAAAAAACTCTGAGAGAGTTTATCTTTAGAGTCCCTATATGTAGAGAGTTAAGACAAGAGGGTAGTCAAATTCTGATTGGTCGATGAGTTTTAGGCTCTACAGATGCCGCCATTGGATGCGATTTTGCACTTTTGTTTACAATCGCAGTTGTTTACCGACGGTATTTTGCGGATAAAGAGTTAAGTTTCGACGAATCTGTTAATTTTAATCATGATACGCCTCAAGAATGTCTGTAAATCCCAGAAGAATCTTTCAAAGCGTAAATAGATGTCGATCCACAAAAGCAGTAAAAGATTACATCGTTAGAAACTCAGCGGCATTGTAATCTTTGCAGTGGACGAAAACACAACAACGGCCCTCAGAATGTAAACAAATGTGCAAAATCGCATCCAATGGCGGCGCCCATGGTTTCACTTGTCTTAACTCTCTACATATAGGGACTCTATTTATCTTTGGTCACTCTTGAAAATATTAAAAATTGCGTAATCTTTGCAACGTCTGATATTATGAATTTCCAAACTTGCATTCTTTTTTTATCTCAAAGTGAAGTGAAATCGTGTTAATTCCATCTTTGAGAAACTTCCGGACCGTGATGATCTTTTAGTCCGCCCGTTTGACACATTCGATAAAAAGTGGGTTAAAGGGAGAATTGAATTGGACCCCATCGATAACACAACTTGTCATCTAACTTGAGGAGACCCCTCATTCCGCTCACTAAAATTCGATTAGGTTGTCATAGTAACACGGATGCCGCAGATCTAGTCTAATGGAGTGACTCTCTCTCACATCAACGCAGAGCTCATCTTTTTATTTTTAATGCCACCAACTTCTTTTTTTGTCTCTGGAATATTTGATGCATTACTTTCACGACTTAATAATGCGGGGACTTTTCGTGCAGTGGTGCGCTGCCGTTTGACATAATATACTTCTGGACACGCTCAAACAGCCAAACAGTTTGATCAAGCAGAGCAATCGTTGAATCGATCTTCACCACAAACGACAGGTGACCAACTGTTCAACTGCTGTACGTTGGGTTCCCAGATGATATGTCCACAGCTTTCATGTCCAAAACTTTTTTGTCCAAAATTTTATTTGTCCATGAGTTATATTTTTGTCCAATGTCATTTTTTCCAAATGTTTTAATGTCCAGTGAACTACAATGTCCGTAAAAAAAAAGTCCATGTCCAAAAAAATGTCGAAAGGTTCATTTGAAAAGAGTACCTACTTGTTGATTAACCTACTTGTTGATCAAACTTGAGGACAATAGGTTGCCAGGGTTATGATTCAATTAAAAAAACATGATACACTTGCATACTGATCGGTTACGAAATTAATTTGTCCCTTAGACTTTCCAAATTTCTGGAATTTATTTTATGGACTTAAAATCTCTGGACATTTTAATAATGACCTTTTCTTCTTTTGGACGTTTCCTGTTTGGACCTAATTTTTTGGACTTTAAAGTTTTGGACATTAATTTTTGGACTTAGAAGTTTTGGACTTGAAAATTTTGACTTATCATCTGTGTATCGTACGTTGAAGCCGAATATTTGCAATGTAGGTAATAGTTGTTTGTCAATGAAAACATGGTTCGTGGCGCCTTGAAAAGTCCTTGAATATCCTTAATTAATTTGTCTCGTTTTTCTTATGTTTGAATATCCTTGTATTCTGACGAGGTCGTCAAATTTACTTGAAAATCCTTGAAAATAACCGGCTTCAGCTCTGCTCGCCATTTTTTTGATAATTTCGTCTGAGTGAAAGAATGAACAAATCGATGCGTTTTGATGCATTTCGGAAGCAGGCGCCGCTACTCGGCTATTTAGGCCTTCGCCAGTAGCGAGGCGTGAAATTTGACAACGATGTACTTTCTCCATTTAAACTCACTAAAAGAATCGACTGCTTCGGTCATCGGCGATGACCAGATGTTTCGACCTTTCTAATGTATTCAAAGGGGAAATAAGAAACGTTGCCAAATTGCACGCCTCGCCATTCGCCTTCACACACGCTCAAAGTAGGATCGTCAAACTGGCATCGGTGAGCTCAAATCCACCGCAAACAGTAGAATTGCACTCCTGACTTTTCTAAAATTCAAACATGACCTTGACCAAAACACCTCCAAAACGGGTTTATTGATTTTGTTGACTGTGGATTGGTTATCAGAATGATGACACACCATCCATCGTCAAATAACTCTGCAGTTTGACGAACGGAACATCAACCCAGGGCTGCCGTTTTGCGTAGAATCAATGCTATTTTTCTAGTCACCGATGATTCCACCGGTTGAGAAAAGATTACACAGTTCAGTTCAGTGCTTAGCTATGATAAACTGAAATACTCGCATTTGTAATCTTTTCTCAACTGGTGGAGTCGTCGATGACTTTAAAAAACTTGCGGATATTTTAATTAATCAACGGAGTTTCCACCGATTAAGGAAAGATTACAGATCAGAGTATTTTCGTGCATTACAGTCATACACTGAACTGAACTGTGTAATCTTTCCTCAACCGGTGGAATCATCGGTGACTAGAAAAATAGGATTGATTTTCTACGCGAAACGGCATCCCTGCATCAACCAAATATGCAACGGTTGGCTCACTCGCCGATTTGTTTTGGATTACAGCTCACCGATGCCAATTTGACGATTCTGCTTTGAGCGTGTACGGAGGCCTTTTGTCAAATCCCGAACATGGGCGGAGCTAGCAATTTGGCAACTGTGGATTATTCCCATTTGAATGAATGAGAATCAATCGATTAGAAATTTGGCCATGTCTCCCTCAAGAATCGATTGTTTCTCACACATTCAAATGGATAGAATCCACAGTTGCCAAATTGCTAGCTCCGCCCATGAGCCCGAAACTCAAAACGCGAGAGCTTTAGTGCAGAGTTGTTAAGTAAACTGACCAATGGAAAACAACGGGACTTCCGCTAGATTTAAACAGAAAATCGTTACTTCAAATTTCAAATAGCCAAGAAGCGGTGCCTGCTTCCGAAATGAACGTTTCGACTCAATGCTAAGAAATCGATGCGTTTTGATGCATTTCGGGAAGCAAGATTCCGAAATGCTTCTCGGCTATTTGTCAGAGACCAAACCTCTAAATGCGTGAGCTCTAATATTAATGCTGTGGCTCTCGGGGAGCTTTCGTCCGGGAATTAAAGCACCAATCACCATTTCTTTGAGCAACGGGATGATTGACAAATTAATCCTAGGTAGCGGATTGGAAAATTAGATCACTAGTACGCATGTCAACTCAGTTCTTGGAACATGGGTCCACAGTAGAATTTGATGCAATCGAAACTCACCTATTTCAGCTCAGGTATATCGTGCGGTGAGCCGAAATTTAAGTGAAGCCACGCAACTGACGTAAGTTGTTATGCCCGCAAGGGGCGCAAGGTGATAGAGTTCAAAGTAGCCCAACCGATGAAAGCTTTGTGCCCGAGAAAATAGCTTTAGCCTTCACCATTCGTGGGATGTGTTTCCTGGAATCCTTGCTCCCTGTCATTCGCTCCGTTTATCCTACAGAGCAACCTTTTCTAAGAATTTCGATGGGCCACTCGACTGTTTTGGACTTCCCTTCGATTTGATTCGATGTTAATTTAGGTGATCTGTAATCGTGTGATGCTTACGCACTGTCCCTCAAAGCAGCCTTTGTCACCCTAGGTAAACCATGGTAGCGCTATAACAGTGTTGCGAAATGTATGTTTATTAATTCCAATAAGATTCAATATTAAACATACTGCATTCATATAACCTGTAATCCGGTAACTGTATTGTGCGCCTTCAATTTTCGAGTTAGGCAAAATATTCTTCAATCTGGTGGTATTAGGGAGAGGATTTGCTTTTCTGAGAAAGGGATGTTCGGAGCTCACCAAAGATCTCTATGTGTTCTACCTTCTCAACTGTATTCCTGGAAATCCCTGTTACATTTTAATACGTTCCTCGTCTTTACCTGAAAACTTCATCGAGTTGAAAAGTGCCGTTTGAATTACATGGAGTGAAAAGAAGACACAGATCAACTGCAGGACGATTTGGGGGAAAATAAGATAAATGGGAGGTTGTGAATCATAAGTGGTGGTAGTCACCAGGCCAAGTCCAAAACCCCCAAGCAAGAAGGTGGCGTCCGCGAACACACTTATTATACACCAAACTGTTCGTTTTTGTCAATGGGGCTTTTGAAAACTTTTGCTATAGGGGATTGAAGAGTTGATTCTTGCATAAAAACCTGTAAAAATGACGATGAGTACACTAAAAAATCACGAAATTCACTCTCAGAATCAGGCTTAATGATGGACAGACGAAGGTATTATGGGAGATTCCTATCCAAATTGAGATATATCTCTGTGTTTTCAAAGAGAAAGTGACAAATTAGACAGGAATCTCCCATGATACCTGCGTTGAACCGCCATTACGAACTTGAAGTTTTAGCATTAATGTGAGTTTATTACTGAATTTTGGACTTTCCTAGTGCGATTTTCGTAATTTTCGCTGGTTTTTACATCAGATTGGACTGTTCATTTGCCATCAGCAAAAGTTTGCAAGAGCTCTATTTGTGCGTTATTTGATCATAGGATACACAATGGAACTGATGGAGTGCATTGAGGAAGTGTAAAGTTGATAGAAAGGGAATAATTATTTATTAAGGAAATTATAAATTGAGGTTTGAGAATATTGAGATTTGAAGGAGATCTCAAGGCTAGTTCGGATCAATCTTGAGATTTCCTCCAATCTCTTAACATTTCCCAACATTAATTTTAAAGTTCCTAGCAATATATCTCTTTCCGTTTCTACCAATCTGACCTTTTCTCAATGTATTTAGTCAGTTCAATAATAAAACATTTCGCAATTCTTCATTCATCCCACTCTCTTTAAATCTTCCTTCATTTGATTCTCATCCTCTTTTCATCCTCAGTATATTTCAAATTTAACGTCAAGGTTCGAGTAAAAGTCGAGGAATTGGTTAAAATTCGGCCTTTAACTCTTTTAGGGCGAGACTAATTCGAAAGAACACCACTCTTTCGTTTATATAGGGAAGGTAGCTAACTGTTCGTAAGGGTCAGGTTAGTTCAAAAGAAATTCACTCTTCCGTTTTTTTAGGCGAGGTAGTTAACTGTTCGTACTTGGGGGAGTTGGAATTGCCTATACGATGCATTGAAGGCGCTCAACAGTACCTTACCTTTTACGCAGTGTTTTCATCGATAATCCGATGTTTACCCGGAGTTAAGAATAGAGGTAGTTTCAGAAGTGTAGGCGCACCTAGACGGATAATCTCTAGAATTTGTCAACATTATTTCTGATATTACTCCATGAAAATGAATGAAAATGAAATTGAGCGTTCTTTTTTCAATAAGAAACACTTTCAAAGCCAAAGAGTAAAGTCAGAGGCAAGTTCGGTTTTGATTTGAAGGAATTAAAGTTGAAATTTCGCCAAAGATTATGGTTTAGGCGCGCCTACACTTCTGAAACGAGCTCTAAAACAATGTGAAATAGACTAGTGGAAAAAAACGAGTATGCTCGGGCTTGGTCCATAAGGGGTTAAATAGCATTCTTGTTACGGTAAGTGGACATTTTTCTGGATGTTGGTTGTTGAAATAAAAAATATTAAAGTTTAAATGCTTGAAAACTGATTTGTAGGATTCGTCATCTTTTCACCCGATAATTGCAGTGGCGCGGCGTGCGATTTGGCAACGTTCCTTTTTCCCCATTTAAACACATTAGAAAGGTCGAAATGCCGGGTAATCGCCGATGACTGAAGCGTTCGACTTTTTTGGTGAATTTAAAGGGAAAAAATACATTGTTGCCAAATATCACGCCTCGCCACTGGATAACTGTCTCATTTAGAATCAGTTTTGTCTGTATAGTTCATTCGTCATTAGCGAAGTTATTATGCGGTTGGGCGAGCGGTGGCTGTGGGGGGGGGGGGGGAGTGAAAAATCCTCGCACGAACTCGTCGAACGTTTTAGCTGTTAAAGTTAGTGCTGGCGTTTCTATTTTCTTAGCACTTCACATAGTTCACTCAGAAACAAGATGCATGCGAGTGTCAATATTTATATGGTTTCTTCACTCTACACTCATTAGACGGCTGCACATTGATGCTGTGAAGAGTAGTGAGTCTTTTCCGTCTTTTCAGTCGTAGAGTTGTATAAAAGAAAATAATTCTCTGCACTCTGAACTCATTTGCAGTCCCTTTAGCTCAGAGCCCCCGTTTTGCGTGTTATTAGTGACATTTTTTAATTCACCGATAATTCCATAAGTTGAGAAAAGATTACACAGTTCAGTTCAGTGGTTAACTGTAATGCACACTAATATTCTGATCTGTAATATTTTTGTGGAAACGCCGTTAATTAATTAAAATATCCGCAAGTTTTTTCGAAACATCGACAACTCCACCAGTTGAGAAAAGATTACAGATGCGAGTATTTTCGTGCATGCAGTAAAGTCATACATTGACCTGAACTGTGTATTTTTTTCTCAACAGGTGAAATCATCGGTGAATGGAAAAATTCATTGATTTTATGCAAAACGGGAGCTCTTCCCTAGCTTCTTCATTACGTAGGCTTGAGTCTTCACGTCATACTATTCAATTGAGCTTTTGCAAGGTTTGCTCTGTGGGTAACGGTGTATCTAATCTTGTGAAAAATCAGGTGAATCCATGGTACGCCGAGTTGTGAATTCGGGTTACGAGATGCTGCCAATATATCAATATATCAGAGACTACTTTTAACTAGGTATATCGTGCAAACAATTGCAAATACACTGTTGTATACTGTTTTTGCTTAAGGTAACTTCCAAAAGAGGAATAAGTTCAAATATTCCCAAAAAAAACTGTAACAAACGCACCTTTGATTTCTTTAAATTTTGACATATACGCGCGTAAGATAATCCCAAAAAAAGATAGATGTACCGGAACTGTATGTATTAAGCTTTAAGATCATGCGACGAATAATTTGTTCCCCTCCAAACTGCTGGAAAATGTGTTGATGCAGTGAATTAACAATGGCAGTGAAAGATTACACGGTTAGAAACTCTACGGCACTTCAATCTGTGCTTGGGACCAAAACGCAACAACGGCCTCCATGGTCTGGTGGTCAGCGCAAGCGCTACTGGCCAGTGGCCACTAACCCACCCGGGTTCGAATCCCAGCCGAGGTGACAACTCACAAGATTTGACGATCTCGAATCTAGTCATCTTGGAAGGACATGGATGTCATCATAGATAATACCCTTTTTCTTTCAACGTGACCATATAGGTGGCTATAGATTCTTCGATATACAAGAAAATAAAGCCAAATAAATCGGGGGGGGGGGGAGGAGGGACACGACTCTCAGAATGTAAACAAATGTGCAAAAACGCATCTAACGACGGCGGCGTCCGCATGATTTCACTTATTTTAACTCTCTACGTACAGTAGAGACAAATAGAAACGAAGCACTAACTGGCTGCAGTAGAGGCACTCTGAATTCTCGCGGAATCAACAAAACAACAGTCAACGTCGCATGGTGTTGAATGGTGATCACCCTCTTCTTCCCTTCCCGCCCATCCCCCCTGTGTTTTCCGAATGGGCGAATGTCACCGTTTCACACCAGGTGACATCAAAAGGTGTTGACTGTTGTTTTACTTGTCATTTTGTTGAATCCCCAAAAATCCAGTGTGCCTCAAATCTTTCCTATATGTATTTTAGCGTAGCGATCCGTCTCTATTTGCCTCTGACGTACAGAGACTCTATCTTGTCGTAACTCTCTACCTACAGGGATTCTAGCTGAGACAACCGTACCGGCTCAAGTTGGCAACCCCTAAGAATATTTTCAACTTAACCACCACCGCTCAGTTAACCGTGGGGTGTGGGACCGAATGGATGGAGGAGAGGGCGGAGTGATGTCGGGGGGGGGGGGGGGGGGGGGTTGGAGACGCTGCACGCGAAGACACACGACACGACACGGTGGCGCGACAAGAAGAAGAGACGAAGAGACGCGACTACTCACTCTCGCAAGAAGATTTGAATTTAAAATTAGGGACGAAATTGGAGTGCGCGAGTCAAGCTACTCTCGGCGCTACACGGCGGCCGCGGCGCGGCGGCGGAGTGAGCGCGCGAGAGAGGGCGCACGCGGTCTCGCGAATCGCAAAACAGGGACCGTTAACGAGAGAATAATTATTCCACAGAAAACGGAGGATATAAGGAGTAAAGGAGGAGGATGGGGGAGGATGAGGATGAGGAGGACAAAGGGAACCGCGCGGAAGCGGCCAGGTAGGTCTGGTAGCGCCGCCACTCAAAACTCGGAAACGTTGCCAAATGGCTCTGTCGCAAAAGGGCATAGCACACATTGGCGGATTAATAGGAATCTTTCTCTCTCTTCTCTCAATGGGACGCGTTTGTTAGATAAACTGTAGGGAATGCCCCATGAACACTTTCTTACTTCAAAATTATTCTGGGCCCCCGACCCCCTTTTATTACTCGGGGGAGACCCCCTATAATATTCTAGGGGATACCTCCAGAACTCCCTTATGGGCCAGACCCGATTATACTCGTTTCTCTCCTCTAGTCTATTCAGTGTTGCCAGATCGAGGGTAAAAGACCGTATCGTCCCTATTTAGATCAATGTAAAGCGTACTGCTTTTTCACCCCAATCTGGCAACACTGAGTCTATTTCACATAGTTTCAGTATTATATTCATTCCGAATAACGTGATTATCGATGAAAATACTTACAAGATGAGGTTGCGTCGGGTGCCTTCAATTCGTCGTATAGGCAATTCCAGCTCCTCCAAATACGAACAGTTAACTACCTTCCGGAACGGCAAAGAACTGTACAAACGGAAGAGTGGTGCTCTTTAGAACTAGCCCGGTCCTTAAAGGGTTAAAGGGGTCAATTTTACAATAGGCTGGTTGCAGAATTTTTTTTGCACATTTTCATTAAAATCTAAACAGCTGTATATGAAACATTCCAATTTTTCTCTAAGTTCACCTGTAAGTTCTAAGTAAAACCAAGATACTTGAAGCAAAATATCTTGACTCATTGTAGGCAACATGAGCTACCATAATTTAACGCGTCTTCAAGTAATCTAGTTAAAGTTATTATAAGTAATCTTTCTTCTCATTAAACATGTATTCTAAAACTGGGATACCTTGAATGAGACATCTCGGCCTAGTGTCGGAAACCAGCCGAACATGAGAGACGATTTAACGCCCGATCGGTATGCAATCCCCGCATCCGCGAGAGGGCACGGAAACAGACTACAAGGGGTACACGCTAGGGTGCGCGGCGGTGGCGCGGTGCAGCGGGAAAAGCGCGAGCGGTGAGATGGAATAATTGCGACTTGTAAATAAATATTAATACAATTACAAACGAATTAGGGGTTTGATAATGAACGAGGAGAGGGTTTTGGCTTTCACGCTTCCACTCTCTCGCCCTGTTTCTCTCTCTCTCTCTCTCTCTCTCTCTCTCTCTCTCTCTCTCTCTCTCTCTCTCTCGCTCTCTTCGTGGCGTTTTCCCTCTTTTAACGACCGATCGACGTGCGTTGCTGGAAGCCTAATCGATCCTCCGTCCGTCGCGATGAAGCCACTATGATAGCAAGATGGGGGTGATGGAGTGGCGGGGGGGCAGGGGGGCAGGGGGGGGGGAGAAAGCTTTTAAAACCGGGGTAAAACTTCATTAGAACGGCAGCGTGACCAAACTTTTATGGTCAGGTAATTAGCTCAGCGAAAATTGAAGGCAACCTCGATTTACCCATGCAAATTGGTATACGGTGCCGAAGCCCCCCCACCCCCCCCCCTCCCACCAATTCCCCCCGTCTCTCACTCTTCCATGATACACATTTACCTTGAAAAGGATGCATCGGGGTTCGGGGTTTTTGTTACGTGTGGGGGGGGGGGGTTGCTCATGACTCGTACTCGCTTGGGGAGCTACTCTGATGTGCTTGCGGATAGGGCCATTTTCCCTCATCCACAATGGGCACGGGTGAGCGGATGGGGAGGGGGGGGGGTTGTTCGGGCTTACAGGAGTTGCTCCTCTCGTGAAAATGCAAATTTGCAGTTGCGTGTGCATCTTCAATCTTGTCGGGGAAAAGCTTTGCTCGGCGGAGAGGAAAATCAAATTCCGAGCGAAAAGCGCGAGAAACAACTAAACGAGCGGCCGTAAAATGTTGTTGTAGTTTTTTTTTTTCTCCCCTCCCCCTTTTTTTCTTTTTCAAAAACCCGAATAATAGTTGTGCGGAATTGAAGGGCGAGACTTTTCGGCTCTGAAAGCTCTGAGCGCGCACCATGCTCCCCCCCCCCCCCCCCCCCCTGAGGCTCTCGTTACACTGGGAAATTCGACGATGGTTTATATTGTGAATGTAACTTGAAACGAGATCGCGGTAAATTTCGAGACCCATAATTTTGAAAGGGGCTCATTAAACATCATGCAAGAATATTACACAACTATTGGAAATTATCCAAGTTTGTTGGGTATTCCTTAACTTCTGGTCTTGATTTCTCCAAATTTGAGGCAATTCCCAAAAAATGTGTTGATGCAATAAGCTTTTGCTACATCTTGTGATGTAGTATATCTATGTATATTGAAAAGTGCTGCTTTTTATAATCTTTTCTGCATCGATACAATGAAGGGATGACTTCTAGAACGGTATACCGAAGGCTAAAGGCAGACGTGAGGAACTAGTAATCCAGCTGCGCGTATGTAGGTACTAAGCAGTGTTGTCATTTTTGGCAAAAATTATCCGAATTCCTCATTTCAACTCAACGTAAAATTCTGATAATTTCGCCCATTTCTGGCAACACTGGTACTAAGGAACACCGTCTGCGCCCTCTAATCGCGGTTGCACTGTAAGAAAGGAAGAAGTAATTTGAAGATGGTTTTAATAATAGTCGAGTCGTTCAGTCAGTGAAATGCGTTTTGCATATCCCGACAGCGCACGGCACAGCAAAGCTCCTTGCATCATCGGATCGGATCCATCGTTGATGGATGCCTCTCCACGTTTCCATACTCCGAGTTGGAGTGTTCTTTATACATCCTGTATCCGATCTGTTTCGTCTTTGTTTTGATTCCATGACTCTATACTATCATCGAATGCTACATGCAAATTGAATCCGTAGGTAAGTGCTGCTGGAAAGGTGAACATTGTGGTTCTATGAAAATAGAGTGAAAGTCTGCTAGAGTCTCTGTATGTAGAGAGTTAACACAAGTGAAACCGTGGGCCAGCGGCGGCTCGTGCAATGTGGCAACAATGGATTTCCTCCATTTAAAACTGAGTAAAATAATCGATTACTTGGTGAGGCGCAGCGCCTCACCTAGTATCGATCTTTTTGCATACGTTTAAATGGCAATAGTGCACGGTTGCCAGATTGCACGAGCCGCCACTGCCATGGGCGCCGCCATTTGATGCGTTTTTGCACATTTGTTTACATTGTGAGGGCCGATGTTGTGTTTTGGTTCAATACAAAGATTACAGTGCCGCAGAATTTCTGACGGTGTTATCTTTCACTGTCTTTGCTGATCTACTTATATTTACGCTTTTAAAGATTTTTTTTGGGCATTGTAGACAATCTTGAGGTGCATCATGATTAAAATGTCTCTCTCTCTCTCTCTCTCTCTCTCTCTCTCTCTCTCTCTCTCTCTCTCTCTCTCTCTCCCTCTCTCTCTCTCCCTCCCTTTTTTCTCTCTGTTTTCTGTTCAGTTCTTTTCTGTTTTTCTTACCGAATTTTGTACCATATTGATTATTGGTACCTCTTTATCACCAATGTACAATGCACATGTTTTTTTACTGTGTTCATTCACATTCTTGTTCAATTTCTTACATATATTTTATAGAGTATTCTATAGAGTCTATTATTAGTTTTGCTTGGCGCGGTAGGTTAAATAAGAGGGGGCTTCTAAGCCCTAATTTTTGCCTATTATTATTGAGTATTATTATTTTTATTTTTTATTATTATTTCTTTCTTTCAGTTACTTGTGTTAAATAATTTGTTGCATTAAAAGCGTATAGTCATCATCATCCCTCTCCCCTCCCTCTCCCTCTCTCCATCCCTTTCCTCCCTCCCTCCTTCCCACCATTTAAACACACGTATTAGGAAACGATCGAGTCTCCGGCGAAATTCTCACGATGGCTGTATCTGCCTTTCTCTCTATCCTTTTCCAACACACGTGTTCGATTGCGGTGGAGAAAGAGAGGGACAAATTCATGGATCCGACTTTGTTCATTACTATCGGAATTTTCGATTGAGACGGTTAGATGTCCTTCCCGGGTATCAGGGGCGTGGATGGGGGGGGGGGGGTACAAGCTGCAGGACGATGGACTTTGTCAGGAGCCGAGGTGCCACGGCTGTGTGGGGGTGGGAGAGCAGGATTATAATAAAATAGGTCGCAAAAATATGCGGCGTCGACGGGTCGGAACTATAGGTTGCGGGGGGGGCAAGGAGGGGGGGAGGTTAAGCTGGGCCCGATGGATAATAATAAGTAGACGGGGACGGTGAGGTCATAGTGTTGTTGTGTGGACAGTGTTGTCAGATGTCGGCGTGGAAGTAGTGTACGCTTTCCACGAAATAAATAAAAAAGAAAAACAATATCGGGAAATGAAATTAAAAAAAGCTTTTAAATAAGAAACTTTACAGTTTCATTATCAACCGCAAAAAAAACAGAAACAAAAAACAAAATGATAACAAAACAAAGAATAACCTAAAAATTGAGATGCCGCTCTAACAGCTAGGCCAAGACCCGCATTTCGAAACGACCCGCCGCGCCGTTTCCTATTTAAAAATGTTTAGTTTAATTTCCCGATTCCCGGTAATTTTTTTGTTTATTTGACAAATTAGTAGCCAAGTAATGAAATTGTCTCTTTTTCACTTTTCACAAATGGTACTCTCTGACACTCCCTCCCTGCCTGCAAGGCAACCTTACATGCTTCCTCTCTGCACTCGGTAAAAATTCTTGACTGCCGCAACTTTTGCGTTTGAAAGTATATTGTAGCCGTTCGTGAACACCCTCGGATTCGATCTTTTTCACTGGTTTTAATGGATAAATTACAACGTTGCCAAATTCTACGCTATGCCGCGCCTCTTGTCTTTAACATCAATGGAAAATTTCCTCTCAAACCGGCACCGCCATGTCTAAGTCTCTGTTAAGCGGTTTCTATTGGTGGGCATTTGTCGGGAGGAGTATTGGGGGAGGGTGATTTGGGGGGGGGGGAGGCAGGTGGAGGAGGCGGAGGCATGAGTGAGCGAACATCGATCATTAATATTCATCCGCAGCCGGTCATCAAGCAGCAGTCGCCAATCGACAATCGTCTCCATCGTCGCTCAGTGGATTAGAGCGTGGAATTTCCCGGACAAAAATTTGGAACAAAATTTAGGATAAACGACAGAAGCAGGCTCGAGATCAGCGCCCGGCCGGCGCTCAATGGTCTGAGACCGTGAAAAAGTGGCCAAAAATCGGAGAGTAAATTCATCATTTCAACGGCGTCACCAAGAGGGGGGTGGCTGGGGCCCCTGTAAACGTGACTTTTGCCCCCCCTCCCCCCCAACGGTAAAGGGAGAAAACGTGGGCAAAAGTGAAGGAAATTCAAAGAAAAGAAGAGAGAGAAAAAGAAAGAAAACGAAGGAGAAGGGGACAAAGAAGTAGAAACTGAAGGGGGATGGGGGAAGGAAAAAATATTGACTGTAATTGACTAAATGAATAATTATTAGTAGAACTGAGAGGTTAACAACTTTTTTTTTTTTTTTTTTTTTTTTTAATTCTGAGTATAGGGTTTTAGATCAAATTAAAGTTAACTTGTGATTGATGTCGAAACAGACCAAAAAATGAAATTCCTTGCTTCTGAATTGACCTAAATTCTGATGAATACAATTTACACATTGTTCCAAGTGGAAACAATGAAATAATTTGGTAATTTTCGTCCTTGATTTTGAGTAAAATTTCGTTCAGTGTAGCGTGAAATTTTGCTTAATGAACATCAATTCTTCCATTATTTTTGAGGAGAGGGTCCCCGGTCCCCCAGACCCCCCCCCCCCCCCGGAGAATATCGCTTCTTGCCCCACCAAATGCAAAAGTCTAGTGTCGCCATTGCATCATTTTTTCATTTATAAACTTTCAATACCAATGTCAAGCACATAAAACACTGAAAACAAGTAATTTAAACGTAGAAATGTCGCTGTTACGTTTGAAATTCAGCTTGGAAACGATGATTTTTGATGACTTTTTTTTACATTGATCCTTGGCAACTTTTTTTCCGAACTGAGACCACAGTGCGGCGTTTGCGGACTCGGGATCAGAACTCTTGAGCAGCAGCCGCTCCCATTCGCGTTCCTCAAGTCCGCAGCTAACCATCCAACAATCACATGTCCACCGGTCAACGATCATTGCTCACCGATCACCGATGTCTCTTGTCCGTGCCCATCTAACTTGGATCCAGCTGTCACACGGAGCCGCTCTGCCGCAAACTCTGGTGGAAATCTAGTGGAGGCTCTAGAATTTCGATAAATCGATTAATCGTCCGTTATATTTGTACTTACATGACTGTTGAAAAAATCGATCCTCCATTGGGGTTATACGCGGGGGAAAAAAAGACCGGTATAATTTACCATCTGCCTAGCTGATTTTGGAGTCTGCTATCAAGTATGGTAAATTTTTTCCATCATACGGTAAATGCATTGCAACGTACCTCGTGGTGAAATGTACCGACAAGTTATCTTAATAACCACAAGGTACGTTGCATCTACCATACTATAGTAAAATGTACCATACTTGATAGCAGACTCCAAAATCAGCTATGCAGATGGTAAATTCTACCAGTCTTTATTCCCGTGCACATTATAATAATCGATATATCTCAGCACCGTCTCTAATGGGCGACAGTTCCTCTTCGTTTCCTAAAAATTTCCTGTTAAGATGACCAGAATTTTCACTGATTCAAGAATGCTTTCATGTGAATGGGACTCATAGAAAGCTAACATTTGTTGTAAACAATGAATAGTTAATTATTGCCGAAAAAGCAGCAAAAATTACGATGCGCAATGTATAAAAAAAACTGCGAAATTCACTCACAGACTCACAAAATGACTTTAAAGTTTAAGGCGCAATGGCGGAGCTACGCAGGTTTTTTTGGGAGATTCTTATCTAATTAGAGGCTTTCCTCTTTGTGTTTCTATTGAGAGCGTGACAAATTATATGTAGTTATAGGAATCCCCATGACACCTGCGTAGCTCCGCCATTTAAAAGAAGAGATGGCAGAGCTATATGCACACGGAAAAAAATAACTGCTGGAATTCTGATTTTGGAGTCAGCTTTCGAGTATGGAAAATTTCACTAAATGATGGTAAAATGTACCAACAAGTTAACTTAATTTACCATAATGTAAGTATACGTTGTATTTGCAATCTACTTGATTACTGACTCCTAAATCAGCGCTGATGGTAGATTCTACCAGTCTTTCTTTTCCGTGCAGGTATTATATGAGAATCCTTTCTAACTTGTCTTTCTTCTTTAGAAACACACAGTGGAAAGCCTCAAACTTTATTGGAATCTCCCATGGTACCTGCGTAACTCCGCCTTTACGCCTTAAACTTTAAAGTCATTTTGCGAGTCTGTGAGTGAATTTCTTAATTTCTTAATGTGCTCACCGTTATTTTTCCTGGATTTTACTCACGAACTAACAATTCAATGGGTCTGTTGCAAACTTTTGCTACAACGATTAAGAGTGTTTAATCTAATGTAAAATCGCCTGAAAAGTCCATTAGTGGCATCAGAAAGTCATAAAATGGAGTAATAAACTCACAAGAGGCATTTAATGAAATCCAAAATGGCGGATAAATATCGAGCAATCTGTATGCATGCACCGTGAACATCCAAGGATGGCCAACTTTGACAACCTCACTGGAGGTAGAGGTTATTTGTTTGTTTACGTTGTGATTGGTTGTGATGAATATTGTGAGGTTGGCTATCCTTGAATGTTCATGGTGCATGCATACAGATTGCTCAATATTTTGCCGCCATCTTGGATTTCAATAAACGCCTTTTGTGAGTTTATTATTGCATATTATGACTTTTTGATGCCACCAATGGATTTTTCAGGCAATTTTGTGTTAGAATAAGCACTCTTAATCATTGTAGCAAAAGTTTGCAACAGACCCATTGCATGTAACAAAAGTTAGCAAAGAGCCCTGTTATTGACAGAACGTTAGAGATGAGAGTTCTGGTGATTCTGAAGTGGATTGCTTTTCAATTGGGGGCATTGTTAATTTCTGTAATTCAAAAAAAAACTTTCGTTTTATTTTAGTCCATGAGAAAGAACGTTTTTCTTCGTGAAAATATTTACTAAATACTATTTTCCTTCTCCTTATGTTTGTACTAAGTATGTGTTCCAGTGGCGGCTCTTGCCATTTCACAACCGTGTAATTGTTTCATTTAAACTTATGTAAAACAATCGATTGTCGGAAAGGCTCGCAGTCTCCGGGAGAATCGATTGTTTCACACTCGTTTAGTCATACCTATACCAATGACAATAACTAATCATTTTATTTTTTTCTGTTCCAGGTAAGTTCCTGTAATTGCTTCTTAATCCGATGGAGCATTACTGTATGCAGTCTGGTCGGACAATAAAGCAGTGGCTGCTTGTAATTTGCGATTGTATCGATGTCTTCTCCGTATCAACAAATGAACAATGATCGAGAGATCGATTTTTTTGCGCTCGTTCATATGGTGGTAAAGAACAATCAATTGTTCATGAGCTTCGACTGAATCGGACAGCGAGCGAGAGTTATCAAACAGACGGATCATGATTTTATGTATGAGCAAACAATTACTTCGGCGTTTTTGATTAATGTTTGAGTAAGTCGATCTAAATTAATGTTTCATTGCTCTCCAAATGTTGTCAGTTTTAAAATTTTGTTGAAGACCTTATTTCGTTCTTCAAATTTTCTTCTCTTCAGGAGTTATATTTGACGAATGATCTGTCATTATTTTGTTCACCAATTTCAGTCAACAAAACCAATGGGGCTCTTGCAAACTTTTACTGTAAGCAAATCAGTGGCGGCTCGTGCTACTCGGCAACAATGTCTTCACGCTATTTGATTGTATGTAAAACAATCGATTCGAAAGTGAAGCAGCGATTCACCAGCAATCGATTGTTGGACATAGATTCAAATGGAGAGAAGACATTGTTGCCAAGTAGCACGAGCCGCCCCTGGAGCAAATGAATAGTCCAATCTAATGTAAAAACCAGCGAAAATCACGAAAAGCGCACAGTAAGGAAGTCTAAAATTCAGTAATAAACTCTTATAACTATGGCTTAAAGACAAGATCGTAATGGCGGTTCAACGGAGGTTTCATGAGAGATCCCTGTCTAATTTGTCACTTGCTCTACGGGAACACAGAGATATATCGCAATTTAGATAGGAATCTCCCATGATACCTGCGTCTCTCCGTCATTATAAGCCCGAGTTTGAGCGTGAATTTTTTGATTTTTTTAGTGTTCTCATCGTCATTTTTACAGGTTTTTATGCAAGAATCAACTCTTCAATTCACTCTAGCAAAAGTTTGCAAGAGCCCCATTAAACCAGTTTTTTAGATGATTAGGTCAATTTTATGTTTGATTGGAAGTGTCACGTTAGCAATCCTTCAGTTTCATCAAATCCGTTTTGAGCGTGTACGAAGGCCTAAACAAACCAGAATCAGATCTCCCATGCCGCCACACTTTATACGTGTATCAGCCTCTCTATTGATGTACCTCGTCGGTCGGAACTACTGTTTCGTACCTCCCTTCGATTCGAGTGGGACAGCGATTTCAAAAAATAAATCTCAATACGAGTTGCTCTCGCTTTATGCGATGCGGTCTTTTCACGCGGCATCGAATTTCGGTGTCGCATGTCGGTTGTCGGTGTCATGTCGGAGAAACGAAATGTTTTCCACTGGCGGATCCAAAAGATTGCCTCTCTCTCTCTTCGCCCATTTGAACGCGTGTGTTAGAAAAGCACAGAAGAGGGGGCGAAAGTCACTTGACTGCCCCTCATCTTTCCTTGTCGAACGCACGAGTTTAAACGGGCGAAGAGAGAGAAAGGCAATCTCTTGGATCCGCCTTTGATGTTTGCAGATGTTTCCGCGCATTCGTGAAGCAAGAAAAAACTGTACTGTCTATGGGGGTGGACGGCGAAGAAAGGGGAGCCGAAGCTAGGGTGCCTGTATTAAATCCTTGAGTAACGAAAGAGGAATGGGTGGGTAGAGGGGACGTAACCGGGGGGGGGGGGGCTGGGGGTCCCGTAATCCGTACGAAACGTATTCCTCCCAGGAAGTATGCTGCAGAAAACGAGGTGAAATGAGGGAAATTACGACTTTTCAACCCCCTACTACCTCAATACCCCCTTAGCTCTCTCTCGCTCTCTCTCGCTGCCCGACGAAACCCGACTTGTGAGGGTCAGGCCTTCAAAAAACACCTAACCTAACCTAGCCGAATCTAGATTTTTACGCTTTAACGACATAGGTGTCCGCCCCCAATGAATACAAAACAAGGGTCCCTATACTCTGTTCAGGATAAGAAGGCGGGTGAGAATTCAGGTAGTAATGCACTATTTAGCAACAGTGAGGCTATGCTGGCTACTCCAACCCTTCGCTGTGGCCGTTGTTCGCCCGAACTCTCTCTTGGCACGGAGGATTTCCAAGAACCGACAGACTCAACAATTTACACACGTCCAGTACAAATTGCGAACGGTCAAAAAATACGAAAAAACGGACGAAATTTTCGCCCTAAAGGGCCAAAACTCGGCAAAAGTAATCGACTTTGAATATCTAGATGACTCTCACAAATTCGATATTACACGAAATATCCTGAATTTAATTCGGACTGAAAAATACGAATTTCTGAGAGTCATCAATATTCAAAGTCGACTACTTTTGCCGAGTTTTGGCCCTTAAGGGCGAAAATTTTGTCCGTTTTTTCGTATTTTTGACCGTTCGCAATTTTTACTGGACGTGTGTAAATTTTTGAGTCTGTCGATTCTTGGAAATCCTCCGTGCCAAGAGAGAAGTCGGAAGAACAACGGCCTCTGCGAAGGGTTGGAGTCGCCGGTATAGCCGCACTGTTGCTAAATAGTGCATTACTACCTGAATTCTCACCCGCCTTCTTATCCTGAACAGAGTATAGACACAAACATGGGATTTTTTCTTATAATTGGACCTCCAAACGTATGAACATAGGGTCTTCCGTCGTAAATTGACCTGCCGAGTTCGAATTTGGCCTTAGTTTTGATCGAAATATTCTACATTTTCCACAATTTAAACTTTATCACGAACATTTTTTAAAAGTAGAATATGCGTAAAATCGGGACGAGTTGAGTAGGAAATGATATCATTTTTGAAATCAAAGTCCCAAATACTATTGTTTAGCACACTACTAATGTATGTATCAAGAAAATTCATTGAAATACGTTGAAATTTAGTTTAAAAAAAACACTGATGTTTGGTGCTTTCGCGGACAGTTATGTCGTTAAAGAGGCCTACTTTCGAATCTAACCTAACCTAACCTAACCTACCATGACCAAAACTTGATTTAAAGTTTTGCCTCTCTCCCTCCTGAAACCGCGTTAGTGAGGGAAACCCGACTTGTGAGGGATCCCTTGCAAGTCGGTCCAACCCTCACAAGGTTGACAAGAAGAGCACTTCAACCTCACAAGTTTTGTTTGGACAGCACATCTGACCCTAACAAGTCGGGTTTTGTCGTCCCTCCTCTCTCTCTCTCTCTCTCTCTCTCCCCCCCCCTTCTCACCCTAACGGAAGTTCGTAATTGAGAAAGTATTGCGATGGCGCAAATGTTCGTGTCTGCCCCGGCATGACTTTTGAACTAATAGTCCATGTGCATCCAAATTTTGCAGAGAAGTTGTTTTTAACATTCCTCAGAAGCGCTTTTTTTTGGTTTTTTCGAAATTTTAACCCTTTAAGGACCAGGTCAGTTCAAGAGAACACCACTCCTCCGTTTAAACACAGGGTAGGTAGTTGCCTGTTCGTACTCAGTGGAGTTGGAATTACCTATACGACGAATTGAAGGCGCCCGGCAAGACCTTATCTATTGTAAAGTTTTCATCTATATTTGCGTTTATTCAGAATGAAGACTAAAACAATGTGACATAGACTCGAGGAGAAAAACGAGTATACCCGGTCTTGGGCCATAAGGGGTCGAATTCTAAGCCAACTGTAGAAGATAAAAAGTGTCCATTAAAATCAATGGGAAAATGGGTAAATGGGTAAATGGGTAAAAATAGGGAAAAATTCGAATGTTTCAAATATAGCTGTTTGAATTTTGATCAAAATTTGAAAAAACATTCTGCAACCAGCCTACTGTAAAATTGACCCCTTAAGAGGTGTCTGCCGTCTGGGGGTCTCCTCCAGAATATTAGAGGGGGGTCTTGGGGTTTCCTCCAGAAAATATAAGGGCATCTGGGGGCCCCCAGATTCAGTTCGACGTGAGAAAGTGTTCGTGAGGTATTCCCTGCAGTTTATTTAGTGATAGTACCTACACAGCAGACCCACTGAAATAACGAAAGATTGAACTTTTCTCGGTAACCTTGAACAAACCTTGAACAGGGACGTGAGAGATTTCCGTACCGTCCAAGGCACACGGCGGCGCTCTGCAGGGACCGGGGGGGGGGGGGGGGGGTAAGGGCGGCTAATTGCTCCGCAGACCCTCTTCATTCCGTTTGGATCTCATTTTTCAGTGCGTGCATACGGGAGCACAAGATATAAGCAAGCACGCGCGATAAAATATGAAATTCGTGCCGCGGAGGTGTATTCAAAACACCTCTTAATAAGTCCATCCCCCTATCCCTCCCATTCCACCACTAACCCCCCCCCCCTTCATTTCCTGTCCCTTCCCACCCTTATTCTCCGTCGCGTATCACATCTGCAGGTGCGGAAATGAGGCAGGAGAGAGGTGTTTACGTCAAGGGGTGAAGCTGATGCCGAAGGGAAGAACTTTTGTGGGGGGGAAGAGGGTGGGGGAAAAACTGGGGGGGGGAATTGCGAATTGTGAGTAAGAATCCGCTCCATTACGGTAGGTAATGCGGTGGTGACGATGAGAAATGTTAATGGTCCTCCAGTTCCCGGACCACGCGCGTCGGTACATTCGTACGCGCTCGGCTCGAGCCGTTATTACGTTTGCAATCGACTCGGTCGAAAATATTCGCGGCATTCAGCAACTCTCCTCTCTGTCTCTGCTGCTCTCGATCCCTCCTCTCACATGAGCCGTGATCCTCTCATTCTGGAGTTGCCCGTAATGCCGTGATGCGCAGAGTGTTGCATACGCAGCTCGGCGCTAAAGTACTCGTCCGATTCCGGACGCGTCCGTCCTCGCCTCGCACATCTTTTCTAGAGCGAAGCTGCGCGCGCAGGATGCGCCACTGTGCTGCCGGATTTGAAGAACAATGTATCAATGGGGTTCTCGCAAACTTTTGCTACAGGTGATTGACTAGATAATGGAGCTCTTGCAAGGTTTTGCTGTAGGCAAATGGAGTATCAACTCCGATGTAAAATGCTGCGAAAATAACGATGAGACCATTAACAAAGTCTAAAACTCATTCCTCGCTGAGAAAACTTAACTTGAAATTTCGGGTGACCACCCTTGCATGTATGCACCAACCTCGGATTCGGACCCCAAATAAAAGAACCTAACCTACGAATTTGAACAATGAGATTAATGAATTTGCTTTCAAAAAGTAAATTTGAAGGAATTAAAGGTCCATTTATACACAGTTTATCACTAGGAGCACGGTGATAGCTACAGAAAAGTTCTACGTTGCGTAATAAACGAGGAAGACGGCACTTAATTTCATGTCCTGTTCTTTTGTTTTGGGTCCGAATCCGAGGTTGGTGCAAACATGCAAGGGTGGTCACCCGAAATTTCAAGTTAAGTTTTCTCTGAGAGGAGTGAGTTTTAGACTTTTTTAGTGGTCTCTTCGTTATTTTCGCAGCATTTTACATCAGCATTGATAGGCCATTTGTCTACAGCAAAACCGTGCAAGAGCTCCATTGGCAGGTGAAAAAGAACAACTCGTTTAACTCATATCAGAAACACACACAATGTAACGCTTTGAATTACGCATTTCTGAGGACGAGCAATGAGCATGCCTTCTGTTTTATACGTGATTATTTTAGAGAACTCTTCTAACTATCTAACTATTCAGTACATGTATTAGGTGTGTTGTATATTGCATATTTGGCTTGATATATTTGTCCCCGCTAGTACTTTGGTTGGCTCATGATCACTGATTGAACCAGCTGGATTAATTACAATTTGACGAATACAGAGATATTATGTCCCCCATCTTGAAAAGTCACTGTGAGAGACCGAAAAAATATGTCCATAAGGCACTAGGCAGTGAAAGCGTTGAGTGCAATTTGGCAACGCTGCACTGTGTCCATTCAAACCCATGTAAAAGGTCGAATGCGAAGGAGTTCACGGAACACCCATCACTAGTTCGATCTTTTTCGTAGGTTCAAATGGACGAACTGCAACGTTGCCAAATTGCACGCTACCCCACTGTCCATAGGATCTTATGGGAATTTCTATTCTGGCTGTTTTATTCTGTGATATATTGGGTCACTTCGCTCAAAACAAGCACCTGGCGGAGTGGCACAAGTCACCACGGTCGTCGGTCATGCACAAGTTGACGAAAGTTTCCTTTTTCTCTTATTATCCTGTGAAGTATTTTTCAAGGTCGACGTGAACTTTAGACCACGACGAGCTGTCTCAGTTTCCGCGCGCGCGGTTCGCTCAACCTGTCTCATAGGCCGTTGGCAGTGCAGCGTGTATGTGTGAGCGTGCGCGCGCGTGTGTGTGTGTGGCTATGGTTGTGTTGTCGTCAGCCGGCGCACATTGGATCCAACTGTGGAATTCCGGACCTAACTTCCTGAAAAGATAAACTGGAGAGAATACCCCCATGAACACTTCCTCACATGAAACTTAATCTGGGGGGCCCCCAGACCCCCCATATTCTGGGAGAGATCCTCAGACCCCCTTACAATATTTTGAGAGAGACCCCTCCCTGCTCTGGTAGCAGAAATCGGCACTAAACGCTGAAGAATCACCTTAATATCGGCTTTACATCGTTGCCAAATTGCACGCTACACCTCTGAAGCAAAGTATTGAAAACTTTTAATGTCCGTAGAAATCCGTGTTTCGGTCCCACTGTGCGAGGGCCAAGTCGCAGCTCGGAGCGTCACGCGATGTGCTGTGAAGTAAAGCGGAGACAAGTCAAGGGCCGGCCCGATCCGGTCTCTGATTTTGAAGTGTAAAAAATGAAAGTGAATCTGCAGAGTAAAAATAGACAGACTTATTATTATTTGCGGCGATTTGGGACTGTTTTCTGAGCTTGCAAAACGTTACACCTTCTGCGTGGAGTGAACTGTGAAGTGGGTGTCTCGTGATGGTCACACAGTAGTGGCGGTATGCACCAACGAGCTGCAGAAATAGACTGTTTCAGTAAAGCGATATATCGTATCGATTGCCGTCCGAGGAGCTCTGGTTCAAAACAAACTCTGATTCAATATAATTTCCCCATAAGCGGATTTTTGAAGGGAAATTTAGTCTATTAAATCAACCAATAAATGAGACCTTTTTGTTGCAATTGAGAATTCTACGTCCTCAAAAATCCTCTCTATCGCTGTAGCTCGTTGGCGTTGAAACAACATACTTCCGAAATCCACTCATTTTTGACTTTTTATGAAAGCTTTAATGGAAAGGATCGCACGCGACAATGGTGCCGTAATGCAGGTATAGTCGGGGACAAAAAGATTGCATCACAAAGGATGGTGTGGACAAAGCCTTTTTTATAATCGCTGTTGCCAGATTTTCATATAAATCACAATTTTTTTTTCATTAAGTCAAATTGCGGAAAAATAGGATAGCTCTCCGAAAAATGGCTACATTGTTTGTAGTGATTTAAATGGGGGAAAAGTTTCGATTTTTCGCCACAATCTGGCAACACGGTCTAGAAGTTATCTAGAGTTGGAGTCCTTTACTTCGGTTGTGCATCACTTTCTCCTCGGGACCTCGGACTCGGAGGGCGGAGTCTTACCAGTCTGCATCGTTCGGGTGACACCCGCGGCCCGCCTCTCTAGTCTATACTCCCAGCGCTATAGAATCGACTATATTTTTCTTCCTTCCATTTACACTGAACGATGAGCAAGAGTATCGATTAGTTAAAAGTTCAATTTTATAATCTCCCCCCCCCCCCAGGATTGAAGCTTTTCTTAGTTTTATATCGATGAGATATCGATATTAACAATGACTGCTTGTGAAGAGAGCCGATCATTGTTTTCTCGCTATTTGAATCTGTGGTAAAGTATCGATCAAAAGCAGTGGCGTAGCGTGCAATTTGGCAACGTTGCAGTTCGTCCATTTAAACCCATGAAAAAGATAGAACTATTGGGTGTTCGGTGAATAACTACGCATTCGACCTATTACATGATTTTCAATTGACACTTTTCAACCTTGTCAAATTGCACGCTACGCCACTGATCAAATGGAGGAAGGATAGTTTATAGGAATTTAGCAGAATATATAGCAAAAATAGGAAATGATATTTTAACCGATATTTGCGATAGTCCATAATTGTTACAATATTGTTGTTTCCAACGATTGTTTTTGCTGATGAATTAAGATATCGTTTATAGTTGGGTTCCGCATCGATCTAATCACAGACGTGTGAAAATAACCCTCTTCCCCCCGGGGGGGGGGGGGGGTGGAGGAGAGAGTCAGGAAATTCCCCCAGTCTGAACTTCATTTCTCCGGATCCAATCTCCAACGTAAACTCAGTCAATCAGTAATGTTGGTCGTCATATCGATGATCCTAAATCGTTCCATTCTGTTTGCCCGAGACTTAGGTCATTAAATGCTTTTCGAAGCGTCACCTCCGGAATATAAGTGTAATCTTTGGGGAAGGTCGCGTGGGAGGCGCTAGCGAACACGGAGCGGGCGGCGACAAAAATCAAGTCAGGAGCGGTGTCATCATTTTCTCCTTTTGTGTTCCTGTTTCCCATCGTGATAGTCACGGGGAATCAAATGATAGCTAGCTGGAGAAAGAACTCGGGGAAAGAAAATTTATCTTGCTCGGCGCTTGATTCCTCCCTTCTCATCTCTTCCGCTCTCCAACCCCCCCCTCCCCCACCCCCACACCCACCCCCTCCCCCTCCTTTTTCGCTCCTCGTTGTACGTGGTTGATTTTTTCAGCCATTAAGCTCCCCATTTATTTTCTTCCCCCGCAACGCACATTGGATCGAGGCATGGATCTATCCAGACGTGGAAAGCAATGAGCTATACATTTTGTCTAGAGTGGCAGTCTAACGTGTAACTTGCGTAACCAGCATGGAAGATTTTTAGGTTAGAAGGTGTATTTATTCTCCATTTATTTCCGTGTCTTTCGGTGCTGGCGCACACTGGATGGAAACAAGAGGTATGCTCGACTCGCTTCCCGCGTCATCCTCAGTAGAACGCAGTTCAAAATTACTGGAGCAAGATGGCCGATAAAAGAAGAAAACTTATACTCTTTCCAGAAAACATTGGGCTTCCCTCTCCAGGAAAGCAGAAAACAGCCCGATGTTTTCAGAAAAGAGTATAAGTTTTCTTCTTTTGTCGGCCATCTTGCTCCAGTGATTTTGAACTGCGCGCCACCGAGGATGACGCGGGAAGCAAGTCGAGCATACCTGTACCTTGGGATCGAAACATGTACGTCCCAGCCTTTGCTCGTTGCATCTAAATACATAAGAATAAATGGAATGAAACTGTAGGGAATATCCCGCGAGCACTTTCTCACGTCAAACTTAATCTGGGGGCCCCCAAGCCCCCTTTTATTTTCTGGGAGAAACCCTCAGACCCCCCTATAATATTCAGGGGGAAACCCCTAGACCCCCCTCCCTTAAGATGATTAATTTTACAGGGTGCTGGTTGCAGAATGTTTTTGCAAATTTTAATCAAAATTCCAACAGCTAAATTTGAAATATTCCAATTTTTCCCTGTTTACCCAGTTTTCCATTGATTTTAATGGAAACCTTTTATCCTCCATAACTTGCATAAAACTAAAAATTTCGAAAAAATAATGAAAGTCCGTCGAAGGATTTGTTGAGTCGTGTGTGTATCTTCAAATTCTAAAAACAATGTCCAAGCGGGGTTGCATCAGGCCGAGCCCATGCAACCCCCCTAGTTTAAGCACATGTGTTAACTATTCTAGCTCTCGGCTTGACCTTCAAGCCGAGTAGCCTTTGTTTTCACATGCTGCATCTCAGCTTTCTCTTTTTCGTCCCTTTTCACTTTTCAAATATCCATACTAATTCAGTCGTCGTTTCCAATCTATTACAAGAGCACGCACGGCTCCACACTCCTCCCGCTATAGTTTCCTTTAAATATACAGTCCACTCAATTACCAAGCAATCCGGTCTTTTTACTTATTACAACAAATATCTGGCATCCCCTAACCGGCGTGTCAGAAGCAGCCCGACGCGCTGCGCTTCATGGTCCCTCGGGCCGGATTTACTAGTGATCTTAATCATATAAGATAATCCGCGGATATACGGAGTGTGTTCATCACTCAACAAGTGAAAATCTCAGTGAAATTTGTGTTTCGAAAACTCGCGAGCTACAACAGCATTGTTCATATATGCGCCCTTACTGCTCCAACGTAGCAGAACTCTCGTGTTATGTACAAGTCATAATGCATAAAATCGTTTATGCACAGTTTTCGCCTCATTTTAAACTTTGATGCTCATAATTCATCAAATTAACTTAAAGGCGCGCGTGCGTACAGTTCAATTGACAGTTAAAAATCGTCACATCACACGTGATATGCTATCTAATCATTAGAGCGAAATCAGATGTTCAGCCCAACGTGCAACATTCTGAATCTACAAATACATACGCGATTTCAGTGCGTAACATTCGGCACTCATTCATTGGTGCGGTAAACAGTGCGAAACTATTCGCGACCCACGCAAATCAGGATTACACCTTTATCTATCCGCTTCAATACATAGCGATCATCCTCATGCTACAAAATGTCACTAAATTGCAGCCACAAGGCCAATAGTCTGGTACAGTCGTTTATTTACTTACAAAATATCTCAATTTTCCGTACAAACTTATTTAATTGACTCTCCAATCAAAACTTCGCCAATTTGTTACTTTTTTGTTGTTTTTTAATTATTTTGTTTATTGCTATTTTTCATGTTTTTATTCGTAGGACCAACTGCATTTGTTGTTTGACCATATTTTCATCTAACTAGTCAAACTTCTTTATTTTAATTTTTTCTCACTGTTCTGTTACAAATTCGATTCAAAATGTCATCAGAAGATGAAACAATGATTAAGAACCTCCATCGCAAACGAGGAGCAATTCTTGCTTCTATAACTAACTTTTCTAAGAAACTCGAACGGTGGAGAGAAAATCCGTCAGAACGTGAACCTGACGTGCTTGAAGCCAGCTTGGAATTGTTGAAGGCGAGCTTTTCAAAATTTGACGAAATCCAAGACAAGTTGGAAGAGTTAGATTTTGAGAAGGAGGCGTCTCATCGCGAATCACTGTGCGATGCATTTTCCATCTGTGTAGGTCGAACTAAACAATATATTCGCGAGCATCTGGCATCATCAGACGCAACCGATGCGTCTGTAAAATCGGTTGGTTCAATGGAGTCGAATGCAAGTCAAAGAATGCAGCCAATCTCAGCGAACTTGCCGAAAATCAATTTGCCACATTTTGACGGTTCGATTGAGGGATGGGCGTCATTCTTTGACATGTTCTCTTCTCTAATTGACAAAAACCCAGATATGTCGCCGGTAACAAAGCTGCAGTACCTTCGTCTAGCGGTAACTGGTCAGGCCGCACAGCAAATCCAATCTCTAGAGTCAAAAGATTCCAATTATGAAATAGCAATTAAAACTTTAAAAGACAAATATGATAATCCACGACATGCCATGCGCCAACATTGGTCGATTTTGCGCGAGTACCCTAAGTTGCCGCGCGACAAACCAGCACTTTTAGGTAAATTAGTCGATACATTCAAACAACATTTGATGTCCCTCGAAAATTTGGGAGCGCCAATTCATGAGTGGAGTGTGCCAATTATCGACCTAATTCTTACAAAAATTGGTCCTACTTCCATTTGGAATTGGGAAATTACATTACCCGATAAGAAAATGCCGCATTATTCGAATTTACTTGATTTTCTTGAAAAAAGAGCTAACTCAATAGGTCTTACAAATAACTTAGAACCGAATGCCACAGCGCATTCAAATAATACAAATAGGTCTAATTATAAAGGAAATAAATCGAATAATAGTAATTCTTATGCAATTCAAGGGTCTTCCTCTCAAAATCAATCATTTAATCGTGTCTGCGTAGTTTGTACAAATGGCAATCACCCTGTATATATATGTGATAAGTTTAAGTCGCTTTCAGTTCATGAAAGAAGGAGCGTCGTGTCTAATCATTCACTTTGTTTCAATTGTCTAAAACCTAAGTGCAATCAAAATCAATGTGCTTTTGGTCCGTGTAGATCATGTGGTCAGAAACACAATACTTTACTTTGTTTATCTGGCAACGCTGCACACAATGCGAAAAGAGATCAAGCTTCTACGGCTGTATCTCACGTCATTAACTCTCAAAATTATAGTGACGTAATCACAACTGCATTGGTTGATATTTTAGACAAGAATGGTAAGCCAATCACATGCAGGGCACTTGTTGACACTTGTTCAACGACATCATTTGTAACTGAACGTCTTTGTAAAAAACTGCAATTAAAAAGAGCCAAATCTTTTTTATCAGTTAGGGCTTTGAACGGTGCGATCACGACCTCAACCGCAACGGTCGACGCAACCATTCGTTCAAAAACATCGTGTTATCAAAAAACAATCACTTTTCATACCGTGGAAAATATTTCAGGCTTCGTGCCAAACCAACCAATCAATCGAAGAGAGATCAGGATCCCAAAAAATATTCAGCTAGCGGACCCGTCTTTCGAGCAACCCGCAGAGATAGATCTTTTGCTTGCATCTGGTCTTGCGTTATCAATTCTTTGCAAAGGACAAATCAATTTGTCCGAACCGAATGGCCCTGACCTATTTTTGCAAAAAACCTTGCTTGGTTGGGTCATCGGGGGGAGCGCACCAACCAATCAAATGTCAACAGACGCAAACTGTCATTTGACAACCAACCTCGAGTCGAGACTTCAAAAATTCTTCGAGCTCGAGGAAGTTATCCATGACCAATCACAATGTAAAACTCCGGAAGAGGCGTTGTGTGAAAAACATTTCACCGAGAACACATCTCGCGACTCTGACGGCGTTTTTACAGTAGCTTTGCCGTTCAACGAAAAGGTAGAGCAGTTAGGCGAGTCAAAGCAAATGGCTCAAAAACGGTTGCAAGGCCTAAAACGCAGGTTTCAACTAAATCCAGAATTGGAGACAAAATACCGTGACGTCATGCAAGGGTATATTGCTCTCAATCATATTTCTCCGGTGGAAGGGGGAGAGGAGAGTCCCGGTTTCTACCTGCCTCACCACCCAGTAATGAAAAAGGACAGTCCGACAACGGCTACGCGTGTAGTTTTTGATGGATCAGCCAAAACATCATCAGGCATTTCACTCAATGACGCTCTGATGACCGGTCCTACTGTTCAGTCAGACCTCTTTTCATTAATTTTAAGATTTCGCAAACATAAATTCGTGATCACAGGTGATCTGGAAAAAATGTACAGGCAGTTCCGGGTTCGACCAGAAGATCGTAAGTATCAACGAATTCTATGGTTCGATTCTGATGGAAACGAAAAAACTTTTGAATCGAACACCGTTGTATTTGGTTTAACGAGCTCACCTTTTTTAGCATGCAGGTGTATCAATCAATTAGCCGACGAGGAAAAACACGATTTTCCCGAAGCGGCAAAAATAGTAAAATCCGATTTTTACGTCGACAACGTTTTAACCGGATCCGACAAGATCGATGATCTGATCAAAATTCGCATTGATTTAACTGAATTGCTAAAAAGGGGCGGAGTTCGAATCTATCAGTGGGCGTCAAATGCTCCAGAGATATTAGAAGGTGTACCTCACGATAGTACTTATCGCCATTTGATGTTCGGTGACACTGATTCCGACTATGTGAAAACACTAGGAATTCAGTGGAATTCAAACAGTGACACCATTACTTACGCTGTTAAATTAGACCAACCCAATTGCATAACTAAACGATCTATTTTATCGCAAATCGCAAGGATTTTTGATCCTCTCGGTTTAGTAGCACCTGTGATAACGTTTGCCAAAATTCAACTGCAAACTTTATGGATTTTAAAATTGCATTGGGATGAGTCTTTACCTCTTAGCCTCCATGATACGTGGTCAAAATTCTGTGATCAATTGCGAACGGTGAATGACGTGAAGTTTGATCGAAGAATCATAATCGATGATCCAACTTCGATCGAGTTGCACGGCTTCAGCGACGCAAGTTCAAAGGCTTATGGGTGTTGTATCTACGTAAGATCAACAAACATCAAAAATCAAATCAAAACAAATTTACTTTGTGCAAAATCACGTGTTGCACCAGTAAAATCCATTTCAATTCCCAGGCTTGAGTTGTGTGCTGCATTTCTTTTAAGCAAATTAGTAACGTCAGTCAAAGAAACAATCGATATCAAATTTGACATCACAACTTTATGGACCGATTCGACAGTGGTTCTAAGTTGGTTACAACTCTCGCCAGCACGGTTGCAAACGTTTGTTGCTAACCGTGTATCCATGATTCAGTCAACAACAAACATTTGTGATTGGAGGTACGTCCACACAAAACAAAATCCAGCCGATTTAATTTCGCGAGGACAAATGCCCGCCGACTTTAATCGGTCATCAATTTGGCAACATGGCCCCGAATGGCTCAGCCAACCAAAATCTGAGTGGCCAAATTCTAACATACAATTAGACTTTGAAAACTCACCAGAAATGAAAAAATCTATTTGTTTGGCCGTTCATAAAATGGATGATAGCATTTTATTTAAATATTCATCTTTTGACAAGCTTCAGCGCGTAGTTGCTCGCTGTTTACGCATAAAAAACCGCGATCATACAGATATTAATCTCACCGTGTCTGAGCTTGACCACGCTTTAAAAATAGTTATAAAATTAACTCAAAAAACCAGTTTCCCAGAAGAAATTGAATGTTTCGAAAGGGGCAAACCTTTACACTCAAAATGTAGATTGCTCCCTTTGAACCCATTTCTCGACCAAGAAGGTATCATCAGAGTCGGAGGAAGGCTAAAGAATTCAGAATTGCCTTACTCTCAGCAACATCCGATGATAATTCCAAACTCGCACCATGTGACAACACTGCTCATCTGGGCCGAACATCACACTCTGAAACACGCAGGGGCGCAAACGACTCTTTACGCGCTGCGCAGGCGTTTTTGGTTAATAGACGGACGCAACGAGGTCCGAAAAACAATTCGAAAATGTATCACATGTTTCAAACTCAGACCCCCCTCCACCGACTACCTAATGGGTGACCTTCCAGTTGCGCGCGTGACGCAAGCGAGACCCTTCAGCCGAGTTGGAGTCGATTTCTGTGGGCCTTTTTATCTAAAAGAGAAAAAATATAGGAACAGAAATAAAGTGAAATCTTACGTCTCTATTTTTGTTTGTCTTTCCACTCGTAGTTGCCATCTAGAGGCGGTCAGCGACCTGACAACCGAATCCTTTCTCGGGGCTCTCAAACGATTCGTCTCGCGTCGAGGCCTTTGTTCTGATATCTATTCAGACAACGGAGCTACGTTTAAGGGGGCTAACAACGAACTGTTAGAGTTACATGAATTGTTAACTAGCAAAAAACATCAAAATGAGGTAAACGCATTTACCACACGCCACCAAATACAGTGGCATTTTATTCCCGCTCGTGCACCTAATTTTGGGGGATTGTGGGAAGCCGGTGTCAAATCTTTCAAACACCACCTTCACCGCGTTGTTGGAAGTTGTCTCTTCACCTATGAAGAATTTTCTACTTTTATTTCAGAAGTTGAGGCTATTCTCAATTCTCGTCCTCTCACCCCCATGTCTACCGATCCCAATGATCCTTTAGTTTTAACACCAGGGCATTTTTTGATTGGAGATTCTTTAAAGGGTTTGCCGGAACTTGAGATCAGAGACTTACCAGTGAATCGCCTCTCTCATTGGCAACATATACAACAGGTGAAGCAGCATTTTTGGTCCAGATGGTCTCAAGAATACTTAAATGAGCTAACCGTCCGTTCAAAGTGGACTAAAGGTGTTCCCAGCATCAAGGTTGGAACACTAGTTCTCCTGAAGGAAGACAACTTGGCACCATTGCAATGGGTCACAGGCCGCATCATCCAATGCCATCCAGGCGCTGACGGTGTGACACGAGTGGTTACCATCAAAACGGCCACCACAACGCTAAAACGCAGTGTGCGCCACATCGCACCACTGCCCATCCAACCAACACTCACAGACAACGATGACAAAGTTGCCAAAAAATGATCCAATGATCTTAATGAACATTTGAACAGAACCAATTTCTGTTATTTCTAATGATTTCAATTTCATTTCATTTTCGATTTTCATTTTTGTGTTGTTGTTGTTTTTTATCGTTATTGTTGTTGTTTTCTTTTTCACATGTCATATTTTTTCTATACTTGTATCATATTATTCAACGTTTATCGAATTATTATATAGCGCATTAATTTTCAACCTAGAGATTCTCAGTCATATCTCGGAGATTCACTCCATGTCAATTTCAATGGTAAATATCTCGCTATATTTGTACAGTTTATATACAATTCGCAAAATTTTAATTATTCAAATTAGAGTCTATGTACTCATAGAGCAAAGGAAGCTGCTCAATCATTTTTCAAAAAAAAAACCTTTTCAAACAATTTACTTTACAGCCTTTTCGCAAGCTGGCCATGTAAAAGCATTTAATCACTTAAGTTGTAATTATTCATGTATATACCTTGTTATTTTGCCCAGCTAACACTGCTGGCCAACAGGGGGAGTATGTTGAGTCGTGTGTGTATCTTCAAATTCTAAAAACAATGTCCAAGCGGGGTTGCATCAGGCCGAGCCCATGCAACCCCCCTAGTTTAAGCACATGTGTTAACTATTCTAGCTCTCGGCTTGACCTTCAAGCCGAGTAGCCTTTGTTTTCACATGCTGCATCTCAGCTTTCTCTTTTTCGTCCCTTTTCACTTTTCAAATATCCATACTAATTCAGTCGTCGTTTCCAATCTATTACAAGAGCACGCACGGCTCCACACTCCTCCCGCTATAGTTTCCTTTAAATATACAGTCCACTCAATTACCAAGCAATCCGGTCTTTTTACTTATTACAACAAATATCTGGCATCCCCTAACCGGCGTGTCAGAAGCAGCCCGACGCGCTGCGCTTCAGGATTGTTAAAAGCAACTTCTCTGCAAAACGTGGATGTATATGGACCATTGGTTCAAAAGTTATACCGAGATACACACAGACAGACAGACATCTGCGCCACTGGCGCAACCAGGATATCTTCCATCTCTCTCATTTCCCATTTGAATGTATGAGTAGGAAAAGGACAGAAGGTGGGGGTTTTATCGCCTTGTCCATCCTTGTCTAACATACGTTTCTTAATGGAGAAAAGAGAGAGATGAAGAAACTCTCGGTGCGCTACTGATCTGCGCCATCGCAATATGTTCTCAATTTCTAACTCCGTTAGAGTGAGAAAGTAAAAACTACACCTTAAACCCATTCTGAAAATTACGCATGGTGGTAACGCAGGAAACCCATTAGACTGTCACTCTAGGTAAATGTACAGCTCATTGATGTAAAGTGGTTTCTTTTTTTAAACATTTTAGTTTTTTCATTTTCTTGATGATAATTTTTTTTGTAAGCATCCTGCAATTTACTCTTGATTTTTAACCCTTTAGCAACCAAGTTCCGGTACGTAACATGGCGAAAGGGAAGCTTTAACTTGCTTTCTAGTTGGTAGTTAAATATTCGTACTCCGCTGTATTCATTTTGCCTGCATTGGTAATTGAAGGCACTAGATAAGACATGGATTTACAAATGTTAGCACTCGGAAAAAGAAAGACGGGTAGAATTTACCATCTGCATTGTTGATTTTGGCGTCTGCCAGCAAGTATGGTAAATTTCACCAAAGTTTGGTAAATGCAACGTACCTCGTAGTCAATTTAGGTAACATGTTGGTACATTTTACCGCAATCTGGTGAAATTTACCATAATTTGAAGCAGACTCCAAAATCCAGGGCTGCCGTTTTGCGTATAATCAATGCTATTTTTCTATTCACCGATGATTCCACCGGTTGAGAAAAGATTACACAGTTCAGTGTATGACTGTAATGCACGAAAATACTCTTATCTGTAATCTTTCCTTAATCGGTGGAAACTCCGTTGATTAATTAAAATATCCGCAAGTTTTTTTAAAGTCATCGACGACTCCACCGGTTGAGAAAAGATTACAGATGCGAGTATTTTAGTTCATTACAGTCATGCTCTGAACTAAACTGTGTAATCTTTTCTCAACCGGTGGAATCAACGTTGAATTGAAAAATAGCATTGATTATACGCAAAACGGCAGTCCTGCCAAAATCAGCTATGCAGATGGTAAATTCTACCAGTCTTTTTTTTTCTGTGCAATTGGGGGTAGTTTTTACTGTCAATGAGGGGGTAAGGTACGAAAATGAATAACTCGGTCGTGGTCCATAAAGAGTTAAACGTATAAAATTATGTCCGTGAAATACCATAATTTGATCCCTCTGTGCGCCGGATCAAGGGAGCTGCTTGGTTTTGAGAAAACGCGGCGAAAAATGACTTTGAAATGAAATTTACCAGTGTAGCAGCCCCCCACTTCTATTTTTCGTTTACCTCCTCTCTCTCGCCCCCCCCCCATAGTTCCTGGCTAATCGATTTCTTTTCAGGCCTCTTCCGTATACGTATCTTGTGCAGCAAACCCCCTCCCTCTGTTACCCTCGTCCCCCCTCGTCCCCCCCGGCACCTCCCCCACAACTCCCATTTATTTCTACTCGTCTGGGTGGATGTAATTGGTGTCCGAATAGACTCAGATGAACTTTCGACGAGTGTTGACTGGTGATGGCGAATTGAGTGTACGGGGACGACGAATCCCGTATCGTTAGGCGGCGTTGCCAAGTTTATTCCACACCTCGTTGGTTTGTTGTTGCACTCTCGGTCTCACTAAACTTGTAGTCCATGTGATGAGAGATGAAAGACCGCAGCTTATGATGTCGTAAATTGCATCTAAGCATGATTTACCAATCTCCCTGTGACAGAGTTGCCGATTTTCAAAAGGCTGTTTCACTGGTAGATTTTTTCTCGAGCCCCTATTTGTATAGAGCATGGTTTTGTGGCGCCTTCCCATATATGCCCATTGGGTCGTTAACGACCCACTTTTATTGGGGTTTTTTTGGACCAAATTACTGTAAATATAGGCCAATTTTACTCAAAAATCAATGTTGTGATCTTTCAGCACCTGTAGTTTAGATGCACCAGAAAATTTCACAATTTTTAAATTTAAAATTTTTTTAACTCTAACATAAGATGGTGTTTTTCTCAAAAAACACCAGAAAACACCCAACATGTTCAAAAAAAATTGGGCATATATGGGTTAAAAAGTCCTTGAATATCCAATGCATGGATGCTGTTTTGCACCTTTGCTTACCTGTTTATTTATATTCTCAACATGTCCCACGGTGTTTAACGGATAAAAGAGTTATGTGTCGATGAACCTGTTAATTTAAATCATGATGCACCTTAAGATTAGGTATCGATCAGCGAAGACGCAGTAAAAGATTACACCCTTAGAAACTGAACGGGACTGAATAATATTTGCATTGTATTATCTTGTTGATTTCGGCAGTTTTAACCGTGGAACCAGACATAATTAAGCATTTTTGAGGACGAAGAATCCATAATCGCAAGAAGGTCGCATTAATTTCTTGATTTAATTCTTGCCAAACTTTCCGGTCAAAAATGTGCTCAGGTTGAAATTGTATTGAACCAGAGTTTCTTTGGAACCAGAGGTCCTCGGATGGCAATCGATAAGTTATATCGCTGCATCAGCGGCGGCTCGTGCAATGTGGCAACAATGGATTTCCTCCATTTAAAACTGTGTAAAATAATCGATTACTTGGTGAGGCGTAGCGCCTCACCTAGTATCGATATTTTTGCATACGTTTAAATGGCAAAAGCGCATGGTTGCCAGATTGCACGAGCCGCCACTGCGCTGCATCAAACCAATGTACAAACCAAAGTCGAGATGTTTGGTCTAGAGTCCCTATATACTATGAGAGTTGCGCCATTGCTGAATCCATTTCTGAATGGTCTCAGATTTAGGCTGCTAAGAAAGCTCCAAGAGGAAAAATGCAAATGGCGGAGGGTTTGTTTACTTTTCGCGAACTCGCTTTCATCACACATTTGAAGTAACAGTGACCTCGGTAATTTTTGTGAATTTTTCCTCTGCTTGAATTTTATTACGGAGAACATTATCTCTTTCAATAAGGACCGTTATTGTCGAGAATCTAAACCTAACCTTAAAGAGATAGCGAAATAGTACAACAGCGTAGAGGCAAATGACCGTCCGCCATTTGCAATTTGCTTCTTGGGGGCTCCATTGATCCGCTTCTTCTTCTTCATTTTGAGAGCCTTGTCGCAACTCTCATAGTATATAGGGACTCTAGTTTGGTCTATTTCGACCACCTCGTGAAAGCCTATCGCGAAAGAATAGACTTTTTTCCTTGAAAAGCAGTAAGTAGATTCAAAATGAACCAATCAGATGTTATCTTCACGTTAAAAAAAAACAAAAAAAACAAAACAAAAAAAAAAACCGCTGAACCATACCAGATTCCTGAATTTTAAATTTCCCGCTCGTCACTGAAGACTGTTTTTGTGACGAGCGGGAAATTTAAAATCCAAGAATCTTACCGTCTTAGATGCTTTTTGCTTTCTCACTCTAACGAAGTTAGAAATTGAGAAAGTATTGCGATGGCGCAGATGTCTGTCTGTCTGTATCCCGGCATAACTTTTGAACTAATTTATGTATTTATTTATTTATTTAATTAAATTAATACAGGAGCCACCCTGAAGGGAGCTATGGTACAGGTCAAAGAGATAATAAACTAATGGTCCATATACATCCAAATTTTGGACAGAAATTGGTTTTTAACACTGCTCAGAGAGATTTTTTTTTTTTTCGTTTTCTCGAATGGAGAAATTGGAATATTTCAAATTAGCTGTTAGAATTTTGATTAAAATTTGCACAAATATTCTACAACCAGCCTACTGTAAACCACCCACTTAGGGGAGTCTGAGGGTCTCCCTAGAACATTATTGGGGAGTCTTGGTCTGGGGATCTCCCGCAGAATATTAAAGGTGGGTCTGTGGGCCCCCCCTAGAATATTAAAAGTGGGTTTGGGGGTCTCCCCAAAAATTTTAAAGGGGGGGGGTCTGGGGTCTCCCCAGATCAGTGGCGTCGCGTGCCATCTGTCAACAATGGGACTCCTCCACTTCAACGCATTCAATGTATCGAATTTGCACTGTGCACCCCCTGAATTCGACCTTTTACATGAGTTTAAATGTATAGAATATATAGTGTTACCAAATTGCACGCGACGCCATTACCCCAGATTGAGTTTAATGTGAGAAAGTGTTCGTGGGGTATTCCCTACAGTTCATTTTAAACGTCAAGTCGACGTCTGGTCAATTTTGAATTTCTCACTCCTCACTAAAACAGTAGATATTTTGAAAATCGGCAACTCCTCCGTCGTCGCGGGGGGATTGGTTATCGAACGGTATCGATTCGCTGAATGCACTCAATCGAGGACGTACACCCTTTATCACCCCCCCCACCCCCCCACCCCCTTTATAGGTCGGTGATTTCCAACTTTGGACTCGTATTCGTATCTACCCCCGCCCCCCACCCACCCTCCGTGCATTCACCCTCACACACGTACACACACATACTTATACACTTGTACGTACACTCACAGTACCACTCACGTGTGATCTGTACGGACGTTCCTATACTGCTCCGTCAGTTAAAGTAGGAAAAATGCTGAGAATAGTTTTCCGTTTTTCCGCAGCCATCTACCCCCCCCCCCCCCCCCCTTTCGCCCCGCAGCACCCGTTAACCCCCCGCCCCTCACGTGACCCGGGGAGCATCTTCATTTTCGATTTCGAGATCAGCTCGTGAAAGTGCGCGTCGGGTGGCGGTGGAGGTGGCGGCATCTTCTATATACTCACCTACTTCACGCTTTTGACTTGTTTAGTGTTTACTCCTCCTCCTTCACCCCCCCCCACCCCCACCTTGCCCCCAAATCGCCCCTCTCTTTTCTTTTTAGAGAGAGAGCACCGCGCACCAGGGAACGAGGATTTCTCGTTTATTAAAGTTCATCTCTTAGCGAGTTCATTGGTAAACTTATCTCGCAGCGTATTTATATATATGTATGTGTATACCTATCTATAGTATGTGTGTATCGGAGTTCTGTCATCTCGCTTGCACGGCGAAAACTCTCGGGTTACTAGAGGGGAAGAGAGGTTGAGGTGTGTGGAATGTGGAAGGATGGTGGAAAAGAAGGAAAACTAAAAATAATGAAGCTGACGACTGAATAAAAGAAAGGATATTAATAGTAGGGACAAGGCTCGTGGAGTCGTGATGCCTTGAAAAATGTCCTTGAATAATCCTTGAATGTCCTGTATTTTTTTCTGGAATTTTACTGAAATTTAAAATGATGTTTACACGGAAAAAAAGACTGGTAGAATTTTCCTATTTGCATAGTTGATTTTGAAGTCTGCTATCAAGTATGGTAAATTTTACCATCTGGACACAGAATTCTAATAAAACTATCCAGGTGCATGAGAAATTTTCGCTTATTTCTGTTTTGTGTCAGTTTCTTTATCATGCAAATCCTTCAAGTAGAAACAGTTATATCGATGTCTGTGTCCAGATAGCCACCTTAAAACAATTGCACTTTCGTTTATAACCAATTTCAAATGTATTTGTCACAATTTTTTTTTTCTTTTTCAAAAATGTGAAGGTTCAAAAATATGAGGCAAACAAACCGAGCCTGTGTGAAAAACGTCCATAAGAGATTGCCATCATGGCAGTAGCGCACCGAGAGTCTCTTCATCTCTCTCTTTTCTCCATTAAAAAACGTATGTTAGACAAGGATGGATAAGGGGATAAAACCCCCTCTTTCTGTCCTTTTCCTACTTATACATTCAAATGGGAAATGAGAGAGATGGAAGAGATGCTGGTGCGGCGCTAATGCATCATGGTTACTTTCGTGAAGTTTCAATAGCTCGCCCAAGTAGTATATCCTTTCTCTATCGCTGTAGCTCGTTGGTCAGAATCTTCGCACCTTTTTGCCGCTGGAAAAAATATTCGCTACAGGCCCATTATGGCCGCCACGTTCACTTTTCAGGCTTAACGACCACAAAAGTCGGTAAGCCGCAATTCTTTTCAACGTGGCAACTCGTGGTCCGTCCATCTCGTTGCCGGTAATTAAGAACGAGGTTCGACACAGTGTTCGTCTCGGCAGTGCGGTGTCAAAGTCGGAAGTCACGGATGAGGACCGTGATAAATAGGAAGAAAATTAAGGGGTGGTTGTGGGGGGGGGGGGGGGGGGGCTTGGCGGGATTCGAACGGAGGAGAACAAACGAAGCGCTAACAGGCTCACTGTGCCCGCTGCTAATTAAGTTGGGCGAAAAATAGGAAACAAATGGGCAAGGGCCGTAATTAAGTAATGGAAGCGCTGCTCTGGCTGGCGTTGTGTTATGCACTATGTGCAGCTCTGGAAATATCATAACCCTTGATGAAATTGTGAGAGGGTTCCACAAGTGCATCTTTAGCAATGTTGCCATTGTCGCAGAAATTACCCCCATGGTTAGTGGCGCCTTGATGAAAAGTCCTTTAATATCCTTATCTTATCCCCCCCCCCCCGTTTTTCATATACTTGAATATCCTTGAATTTTGACGAATTCGTCAAATGTACTTGAAAATCCTTGAGAATGACAGGCTTCAGTTCGTTAGCTCGCCATTTTTTTTGATAATTTTGTTTGTGAGCCTGAGTAGTGAGTAGAAACTTTTTTCTGTCTTTTATTTTTTTGTATACCATTCTCCTCTGATTAGTGCACCCTTATGTGAGAATCGTCTTGAGTTTTTTCTGCCTCTAGAAAATTGCTGTGTACAAAATAATACGTTTTTGCTGGTCGGAAGTCCTTAATCCAGCAAAAAGATTTTGAAAAGTCCTTGAACATCCTTGATTTTTCTTTAAAAAATCTGCACGGAAAAAAAGATTAGTGAAAATAACCATACGGATACCTGATTTTGGCACCTGCTAGATGTTATGGTAAACTTGACCAGAAGTATGGTACATTTACCGATACTTTTAGTAAATTCGACATGCAATCAGGTAACATCACCCCAGTACCTAGTCAAACATAGTATACTTCTGGTTAA
>VMOF01000111.1:17866168-17903668 GCA_011764245.1 Trialeurodes vaporariorum | reverse complement strand
GGAGTGGATTTCGTGATTTTTTAGTGCGCTAATCGTCATTTTTACTGGGTATTACCCTTTTTTCAACTATTAATAAGCCTGTAGCAAAAGTTTGCAACAGCTCCATTGAAACCATGAGCGCCCCATTGGATGCGTTTTTGCACATTTGTTTACATTCTGAAGGACTGGTGTGTTGTGTTTTGAACCCAAGCAAAGATTATAATAGTGCCGTAGGGTTTCTAATGGTGTAATCTTTCACGTCTTATGTTGATCGAAATCTGCATGGGCGCCCGCAGAAAAATTTCCCAAGGGGGGGGGGGGGCAAAATTGTTGAACCTCAATGGAAGGTCTAAGAGACCCCCCCCCGGGGGGGGGGGAAAGGGATTTTTTTTGGTTCATCCAAAACGTGTAAAATTACGAAGCCATGGTAGGTGTATCAAATAATAGTTATAATCTTGACGTGTTTGATATAATGGATAAAGGGACAGCAGACGAAAATGATATCAAGGAAAATGTTTAATTCTACTATTCCTCGAAAAAAATTAGTTAAAATTACAAAATAAACAAATAATGAAGTTTGTTAACTATGACTCCTTTGATTAACATTGCATTTCCTTTTTTCCTTTCATTTTTTACCGTGAAATTTCGACTCTGTTGAATTCCAGGAGGGGGCAAGTGCCCCCTCTTGCCCCCCGCTGCGGGCGCCCATGGAAATCTGTTTACGCTTTTAAAGATTCTTCGCCAGTTTGGCAACTCTGTTGGAGTTTCTCCCGTTTCCTCCCGCACCTTTGAAGTCTCCTCGCGAACTTTGGTGTTTATAGGCACACTGCGCAGTGGAGCATTTGATCTTTCGAAATGCTTATTTTTAAAACGTCTTTAACTTTTCGAACTAAGCTCGTTCCTTATACCGTACCGTTTCGTTTCGAAGCATTGTAACCTCAAGAGCGAATGCGTGGGTTCTCGCCGTTCCCCAGGATGGGTCCTTGGGTTCTTGCCTGCGGTGTCATCGAGAAACTCCCGACCAACGCATTAAATGCGAATTAATTATTTAAGTCATCGAGTCCTGGATCCTGCAGGAACGCTCAAAACGAGGATGTCATTTCTGACTCATATAAATCCGGTTCCTCCCCTCTCTCCAGTCTTCAATTTGCTTTAAAAACGACCCAGATGCCGAGAGTGAACTTATTTTTAACCACACACACACACACTCACACACACCCGTCCATTCGGTAAGGGTATGTGTGCACGGACAAAAAAGACTGGTATCTGAGACCATCTGCGTAGTTGATTTTTGAGTCTGCTATCAAGTATGGTAAATTTTACCATCATGCACGGAAAAAAACTACGGTGAAAATAACCATAGGGATACGTGATTTTGGCACCTGCTAGATGTTATGGTAATGTTAACCAGCAGTATACTATGTTTTGACTAGGTACTATGTGATGTTACCTGATTTCATGTCGACTTTACTCAAAGTATCGGTATAAATGTACCACACTTCTGGTCAAGTTTACCATAACATCTAGCAGGTGCCAAAATCAGGTATCCGTATGGTTATTTTCACTAGTCTTTTTTTTCCGTGTGCAACGTACCTTGTGGTAAATTAAGATAATCTGTTGGTACATTTCACCGCAAGGTACGTTGCATTTACCATGACGGTTAAATTTATTGTACTTGATAGCAGACTCCAAAATCAGCTATGCAGATGGAGAATTCTACCAGTCATTTTCGTCCGTGTAAAGGAAAGTATCGTCATCATTGAAAATTAGGAAGTTAGCTATAGGTAGACTTAGTAGCGAGGCGTGAAATTTGTCAACGATGTACCTTCTCCATTTAAACTTATTGAAAATATCGAATGCATCGGTCATCAGGGAGTCGAACCGAACCGAACCGTGAACCGAAAACCGAACCGAACCGCTGAAAAATGTTGAACCGAACCGAACCGTGAACCTTAATTTTAAAAATGGCTTGAACCCGAACCGAACCTGAACCAAAAATTGAAACAGTGTGAACCGACAAAAAAACCGGTTCACGGACGGTTCAAAAGTTGAACAGTTCAAATGGCTGAGAAGCAACGAAAAAATCCCGAGTCCTAAATTGTTTTTGTAGGATTTCGTTACGGAAAAAGGATATTTCAAAGAATCGTTAGTTACTACTTAATACTTTAGAATAGACGGCAGCTATTTTCAACGCAACGAAAAAGTTGCATGCATAATTTTTCCGAGAAAAAGCAAGTACGGGAGATCCAAAAATTTTAGTAACAAAATTCAAAAATGGCCCATCCTATTTTTTATTTTTTTTTAATATTTAATATCAAGCGATTTAAGCGAATGCAAACTGTGCGGAGCGAATTTAAGAGGAAGTCACGCTGAAAATATAACGAGCTAGACAATTTGTTTCCACTAGAATGGCTACACTGACTTAGCTAAAAAAAAAAAAAAAGGTGGAGAGTAGAATTTCGTCGTGATTTATAAATTTGAAGACGAAACAGAAAATTTGTCATTTTATTCCTCTCAAATGGTTCATGAACCTAAAATTTGGCCGAACCGCCTTTAAACCGGTTCAAAAACCTAAATTTTTGCCGAACCGAACCGAACCGAACCCGAACCGAACCGCGAACCGAAATTCTGAAAACTGCCTGAACCCGAACCGAACCTGAACCCTTTTATCGGCCGGTTCGACTCCCTGTCGGTCATCGGCGATGACTAGACGTTTCGACCTTTCTAATATGTGTGTATTAGAGTCCCTATATGTAGAGAGTTAAGACAAGAGAAATCATGGGCGCCGCCATTGGATGCGATTTTGCACATTTGTTTACATTCTGAGGCCGTTGTTGTGTTTTGCTCCACAGCAAAGATTACAGTTCCGCTTAGTTTGAAACGATGTAATCTTTCCCTGCTTTTGTTGATCGACATGTATTAACGCTTTTTAATGATTCTTTTGAGATTTATGGACATTCTTGTGGTGCATTATGATAAAAATTAACAGATTTGTCGCAAATTAACTCTTTTATCTGTAAAAGACCGTTGGTAAACAAAACAAAAGTGCAAAACCGCATCCAATGGCGGCGTCCGTAGAGCCTAAAATTCATCGACCAATCAGAAGTTGAGTACCCTCTTGTCTTAACTCTCTGCATATAGGGACTCTAGTGTGTATAAGGGGAAAAAGAAACGTTGTCTAATTGAACACCTCGCCACTGGGTAGACTACGCTGGTAGATGCGCATTCATATCAACGAGCTTTACCTGTAAAAAGAAGGAAAAACAATCGGAAATGTATTTATGACTTTCAGCCATTATTTAATTCTCTTGATTGATCGCACGAAATGATCCACGATTTCCTTCCATTTCCAGCCAATCAGAATCCGACTCTTATCAGCATTGACCACGCTAGCTCTCAATGCAGCTGCGACTCTTGTTTGCTCTTTGGCAGTGGCGTCGCGTGCAATCTGGCAACACTGTATTCTACCTATTTAAACTCATGTAAAAGGTCGAATTCAGGGGGTGCACAGTGCACACGGTAAATTCGATATCTTGAATGCTTTTAAATGAAGGAGGCACATTGTTGCCAGATAGCACGCGACGCCACATTGGCCCCATGTGGCCAATTTTTTTAAAAGTGGCAACATGGAAGGTAGACTCATCATTCATCGCAATGATGCAGCGATGCAGCGCACCAGAGGCTCATAAAATACGAGTCGGTCACAGCGAATCGCAAATTCGAGGCTGATACCACTGTAGGCGAGGCGCGACGATGCAAAATGGAATACATAACTGAGGACGGGCACCCAGCACAGATACTTATAACTTTTTCCGCGTACGGGAGAGACTTCGGGAGATGCACGGCACCACTAATCATTTCTACTTGCGGACTGGCGCAACGATGACTTAATGGCGGAAACAAATTAAGATTTCAAAAGGAGATCCTGAAGAAAACCATTACGAGTAGGCTATCGAGGAAACACTTCGAACAGTTCTAGAAGCTGAGAAACTTTAACAGAATAAACCTAATTGATGGGCGAGCGCACCTAAAGTTGTATTGACTTACCGTCGATTTAAAAAAGAAAAATCTACTTTGAAGGAGCCCTAAATGAAAAGAGTGTAAAAGAGTTTATAAGGGGGAGGGTTTAGCATCAATATTACTATTCATTGTTTGTTAAGAAAGAAAGAAAAAAAAGTTGTACAAAGTGTTCTAAAGCTTGGCAGGACCGATATAGCCTCACCTACTTACTTATGAGGCTTGTAATTTTAGTGGCTTTATAAATAAATAAATTAAATAAATAAATAAATAAATAAATAAATAAATAAATAAATAAATAAATCGATGAATAGATAGATAAATAAATAAATAAATAAATAAATAAATAAATAAATAAATAAATAACTGAATAAATAAAAAAAAAAAAAAAATAAAAATGGAGGAGATCAAAAACCAAAATTAGTAAATTTTCTCCACCTCAGATGAAGAAAGAAGGTTTACAAATAATACTTCCTCAAAGTAAATAATTGGTGGAATCATTAATTTTATCTGGACTTTAAAAATACCACTGCAAATAGAAGGAAGTTGACTGTTGAGCCCCTTCATTCTGCATGAAAATGAGCAACACACTGTATTTAACAATGTGATCTGAGCCATGAATTACAATAGTAAGCTAACTCAGTTTTATTTTGCCCGAAGTAGGTTGTAGCCCATTTATGTTCAACAACGGCGATAGGTAATCTTTGCCTCAACCGATTAAACCACTGATGGATTATAGAATGCCGTCTCTCTACACATCCACAAAACAAGAGCCATGGAAATCATGGGCGGTTACAGAAATGTGTCCGTCTCTTTTTACTCCCATTTGAATACTCGCGTTAGAAAAGGAAGGAGAAAGGGGCTAAAGTCACGTGATGGCCCCCTCTGCTATCCTTTTCTAACGCATGTGTTCAAATGGAAGAAGAGGGAGAAAGACAAATTCCTGTATCCGCCCGTGGTGGAAATAAAGGAGCTCCGAGTGATGGTTTGTATAGTTTCCGCCTTTCAGATCGGATGAGTCAAAACTGAAAAGTCAGAAAACCCTTCACAAAGTTTTTCATGACCATCACGAAAACTCCGAAACCTCAATCCTCAGAAATATCCGCGTGGAATGAGACCGCCATCACATTTCTCCAAGTTATACTCGCGGGGTTATCTCTGTAATTAATTCGCTGTTCAACACCACTTTGGGAATTCAAGATCTGCGCATATAAAATGAAATTTTCAGGGACATCCTCTCTCCCAAGTCCTTTATAGACGCAGAGGTGGGTAAAGGGAGATCTCGCGCGGCGGCGGGGCTGAAATTTCAGGAAGTCCTGAAATATCTACGGGACTAAAAGCGCGGATCCGTGCGGATATTTAAACGCTAAAGTTTCAGCGGCTGTTTCGCGGAACGCCTTGATTGAAATAGAGCCATGACTTTGGACGCACGACAGGGACAGAGCTTCGTACTCGGGAAGTAAGCGACTTCTCTGGAATGAATTTCACGAGCAGCGGGATAATTTCAACGGATATTCAAGCTATAAGCGCGGACGATCCCGAAAAACCAAGTCAAGCGGGAAAAATCGATGATTTTTCACATCGGTTTTTAACTCGACTCCGAAAAAACTCGCGATGAAAATCGAGTAGCCCCAACGGTCCAATGCACTATAAGGCCTGAGATTGAAAATAAACTGCTGGGAATACCCTACGAATAATGGGTCTGTTGCAAACTTTTGCTACAACGATTAAGAGTGTTTAATCTAATGTAAAATCGCCTGAAAAGTCCATTGTTGGCATTAGAAAGTCAAATAATGCAATAATAAACTCACAAGAGGCGTTTAATGAAATTCAAGATGGCGGATAAATATGGAGCAATCTGTAAGCATGCACTACGAACAATGAACATCCAAGGATAACCAACCTCGCACAATATCGACCACAACCAATCTCAACGTAAACAAACACATGACCTTTACCTCCAGTGAGGTTGTCAAAGTTTGCCATGCTTAGATGTTCACGGTGCATGCACACAGATTGCTCGATATTTGTCCGCCATCTTGGATTTCATTAAACGCCTCCTGTGAGTTTATTATTGTATTATATGACTTTCTGATGCCACCGATGGACTCTTCAGCCGATTTTACATTAGATTAAACATTCTTAATTGTTGTAGCAAAAGTTTGCAACAGATTCAATATGGAGTTCCTCGGTAAAAGGTCGGATAAGTATGTATATAAACATATCCACAAATTCAGTAAATGTGTTGAACAAAATTCAAAAATGGCTATCGAATGAGCGGGCACAAGGTGGGAGCCCCATCTATAATTGAGGCGGCCCCTGCATTAACAGCCCATGCGCGTTTGTGCTGTTTTTGCGCCCAACAGCGCAATTGAAAATTATACTCAAGAAGTATCACCCCTGTGAATTTGGCGACGTGACGATGATTCTACGCGGAGATATCGGGTCGATGGATGGAAAAACAGCACATACGCTTATATCGAGCAATCTGGCAACTGTGTATTTCTCCATTTGAATGCATGAGAAAAAATCGATTGGTAAAAAGCCATGGTCTCCTCAAACATCGATTGTTTCTCATGCGTTCAAATGGGAAGAATTCATGGTTGCCAAATTGCTGGCTATGCCCATGCATTTTAGAAAGGTCATTTTCTTTTACATTTAATTGCTAGCCAAAAATAGCTGATTTATTATTTATAATTTTTACTTTTTTGTTTCGGTTTGCGTTGTTCCTTTACTTTAAATTTTTATGTTTCCATAAACTATCGCAAAAAAGTATTATTCCTTCATTTAACTGTCAAATCCTATTAAATTTGCATGCATTTAATTGTTGGGTGCAAAAACCGCACATAACTCACTTTTTTAAATTGACCGCAAATGAATTCAAACCATTTTTTTTTTTAAATTTGTCCTTGAATTCTCTTCAAAGAGGGTTCAAAGCATAAAACCACGAAAAATTGTACTCATTTCCGAATCATATCAACGCGTTATTAGCAAATGAAAACTTTAAATGCGTTTTCTGGAAATCGGGGTTTTCCGTATGTGCTGTTTTCGCAGCCACCGCCTCAATTGCAGCTTTCTGTATGATAAAAAATCACTTAATTTAGCATTGACTCCCCCCTCCCCATTGTGCATCGCTGTGCATTGTCTGCCTTCTGTGAGTTTTGTGAAACGCATTCATTAAGTTTGAGTGAATTCGAGGCCTTTTGATTCTTTCAACGAGATTTTCATGCAACTTTTTCTTAGGAATCGACCCTCCATAACGCTGCAGCAAAAGTATGCAACTGGACCCATTTTGAGGCTCTCAACGGAGTCATTTTTAAAAGATTCTACGCTATAACTGACCCTATCTATAGCTGTATACTGAAAAAACAAATTTTAGGCACAACCGAAGCAGTCTCTCAAAATAGCTTCGCAGAGCAAAAGTTCCAGCTCTACCAGAGAAAAATGCAGTTGTACCGAAGCACTACTTCGGTAGATCATAAGCAAGATTAAAGGTTGTTACTCTACTGAAGTAATTGCTGCAACTTTCTCTACTTCCAACTTTCTCTTACATCTCTACCGGAGGAAGTCGCAGTTGTACGCAAGCATTACTTCGGTAGAGCATAAGCAAGATTAAAGGTTGTTACTCTACCGAAGTTTTGCTGCAACTTTCTCCGGTAGAGCTGGAATTTTTGCACTGCGAGGCTATTTTGAAAGGCTTCCTCGGTTGTACTTAAACTTCAGCGTTGAAAAAGTATGCAACATATCCATTATTTAAACAAAATCAAAATAACACCGCACACCACTAATGGTCAGGATCTTCTTTACTGAGTTCCGAAATAAAAAAAAACGGGCTATAGTTCTGTCTTTAGATGCCAGAGCAGAGCTGCCGTTTTGCTTACAACTAATGACATTTTTCAATTCCCCGATGATTCCACCGGTTGAGAAAAGATTGCACAGTTCAGTTGAGCGTAAGACTACAATGCACGAAAATACTCGCATCTGCAATCTTTTCTCAACCGGTGGAGTCGTTGATGACTTGAAAAAACTTGCGGATGTTTTAATGAATTAACGGCGTTTCCACCGATTGAGAAAAGATTACAGAACAGAGTATTTTCGTGCAGTCAGTCATACACTAAACTGAACTTTGTAATCTTTTCTCAACCGGTGCGGTGGAATCTTCGAAGAATTGAAAAATGTCATCAATTATACGCAAAACGGCATTTCTGTGCCGGAGGCACCGGTTGGAATCAAAATTTGTTTGGATCCAATTTCGATGGAGATGTCATTCCAAAACACTCTGTATCTGGCAACGATGTGCGTTTTATCTTAGGATGGAGACGATGTGTGACAGAGACACATCCTGCCTCCCAACTTCAGACGAGCCGCTTGGCAGGACTCAGGAGCAGGACGGACAGTCGCGCGCGATAACATCAAACATTCAAAAGTGGAGGTTACAGAGAAAGGAGGGGGGGGGGGGGTTGTCGTAGAGGTGAAGGTGAAAAATAGAAAGAGGGGGGGAGTGAAAAGAATAGGAAATGGAAAAAAAGACAAAAAAATTTAGGCAGTACGCTCGCTTCGGTAAGACACTCGTTAGGTACCAGAGCCTCTCTTACATTCGGAAAGTCTAGCACGAGTGGCACGGTACGCAGTGGGTCAGAAAATGGGATTTTATGGATAGATTTTAGGAACAAAATCAAATGTAGAACAAAGGAACACAGAACGAAGCACTCAATAGAACATTTTCTGAAGAATACTGAATTATTTTCTTATGTGCGATTGAATAGATAATTCAAGGGTGAAAACCAGCGATAATTACGCGATGAATATATACTCTCAAAAATCACAAAATTTATTCATACACGGAAAAAAAACTACGGTGAAAATAACCATACGGATATCTGGTTTTGGCACCTGCTAGATGTTATGGTAATGTTAACCAGAAGTATACTATGTTTTGACTAAGTACTAGGTGATGTTACCTGATCGCATGTCGCATTTACTCAAAGTATCGGTAAATGTACCATACTTCTAGTCAAGTTTACCATAACATCTAGCAGGTGCCAAAATCAGGTATTCGTATGGTTATTTTCACTAATCTTTTTTTTCCGTGTATACTCATAAAATGACTTTAAAGTTACTGGCGTGATACCGGAGCCATATACGCCGGTACAATGGACCATGGAAAACTTCTTTCTAATTTGTGACTTTCCTCTGAGTGTTTCTGTTGAGAGAGAGGCAAGATAGGTATAGGAATCGCTTATAAAACCTGCATAGTCCCGCCATATTTGCTCTTAAATGGCGGAGGATTCCTGTCTAATTTATCACTCACTGCTGACAATAAAACACAGAGGAAAATTTCAATTGAGATAGGAATCGTCCATGGTGCCAACTTTAGTCATTTCGTAATGGGGCAGTTGCAAGGGTCTGAAATGTTGTGTTTTATAAGAAGAATATTTGTAATATAAGTACTTGATGAGCTGAGAACAAAGATGCCTTTGGTTTCTAATTAAGTCCCATTGTTCAGAAGATGAGATTTTGGCCCAAAATACATTGTCTTAAATGGGAATTCCGCGTAGTGACATCACTATGCACACAAGTTTTTACAACTTTACACGTTTGTATCTCCAAAACCGGGACACTAAGGAAAAAACCGAAGGCACTATTGTCCTCCAGCATCATCAAGCGCTATCATTTTTTTCATAAAAAACACAAAATTTCAGACTCTTGCAACTGCCCTATTCTGTGAGTCAATTTCCTCATTTTCTTCAGTGCATACCGTAATTTTCGCACGATTTTACTCAAGAAGTTACTATTCAATCGCTTTTAGCGAAAGTTAGTGTTAGGCTCTGTTGGATCTGTCCCTTTCCTGAAGTAACCGATTCTTAGGAGTTTATATCGGCAAGAAAATGTCAATACTGAAACATATCTGCGAAGCGAAAGAGCCAGTGCTGTCGTTTCATATATAATTAATAACAATAATCATGATTTCACCGGTTGAGAAAAGATTACAAAGTCCCGCTTAGTGTATGACTGTAATGCACGAAAACACTCGCATCTGTAATCTTTTCTCAACCGGTGGAATCGTCGATTACTACGAGTTTAAAAAACTTGAGGTTATTTTACGACGATGAATTTACGACGTTTCCACTGATTGAGCTAAGATTATAGATCAGAGTATTTTTGAGCTAAGATTATAGATCAGAGTATTTTCGTGCAGTACAGCCACACACTGAACTGAACTGTGCAATCATTTCTCAACCGATGGAATCATCGGTGAATTGAAAAATGCCATTAATTGTACGCAAAACGGCAGCCTTGCGAAAACCAGAAATTTCTAAAAAAAGGATTTGCTTCAAGTCACTGTACGACAGCTCCCGTGCTCCCCAGCCTCAGCCCCCCAGCACCAAAGACTCTCTCGGAGACGTGATCTGCTTTTTTAAAAAAAAAATTCCCTCATCCCTCCTCACTCTTTTATTCCAGCACCCCACAACATCCACTATCTAGCGTCGTTTTCAGTCGTCTCCTAAAGTACTATAATTGGCTTATCTCCTTAAAGAGTGGCTCAAGTCTAAATTGAGGTGGCGTGAGGAACGGGGGGGGCTGCTAAACAAGAGGTGTGTGTGCCTTTGCTCGACTCAAAGGCAGGCGGTGGATCCAGAAATGTCTCTATCTCTCTCTCTCTCTCTCTCTCTCTCTCTCTCTCTCTCTCTCTCTCTTCTCTCTCTCTCTTCTCTCTCTCTCTCTCTCACTCTCTCTCTCTGCCTTCTCTCTATGTTTTACGTAGGTTCAAATGGAAAGAACCCATTGTTACTACTTTTTCAAGAGAGCGAACTCTGAATATTTGCATGCCTTTTCGGACTGTAAAATGGTCAGATTTAGCCAACTTTGATACTAACCAATGTATGTTGATCCCAACTTTGGAGAGGGCTTAAATATTTGAAGTTATGAATCTCTTTCTCAAAATTCGATCTCACGATTTTTTTTTTTTTTTTTAAATAACGGCACGCTTACAGGTTTAAATCTTTTTGTTTGTTTGTTTTTTTTTTGTCGGCAATGTGTCAATCCGGCAACGTAGCAGGTAGCTGTCTTAAAGAAAGTTCTCCAATTGGACGTATAATTTAACTTTCCTGCGTAACCTAAACTTTGAGCAATCCTCTGTTCCATGCCTTCTCTTCCTCGTCTTTTCTTTTCGTATCATGTTCAAGGCCACAAATTACGAATACCGCCCTTTTTGAACATCCAGGAATTCTCTTGAGTGTTGCCTAATTTGGCAAAAAATATACACATAGTAGGGACTATATCCTGCAAAAGAAAGTACTATGGTGTCCCTGACCAAAGTTTTTACTCTTTTTAACCTTGGCAACCTTTAAACAATTTTGTGGCTTTCAAGTGTTTAAAGTCCAAGCAAAATGCACCTTTCAAAAAACGTCCTAAAAAATCGAAAATCCTATTGAAAACAACGAAACAAATTAATAGTAAATTTAATTAATAGTAACCGAGGTACTTTCTTTTGCAAGTCAAAGTACATTAAGTCTTATGGGAAACGTGTATACTTTTCATCGAGTACTATGACCTGCAAAAGAAAGTACCATGGTGTCTCTGGTCAAAGTTTTTACTCTTTTCAACCTTGGCAACCTTCAAACAAGTTTGTGGCTTTCAAGTGTTTAAGGTTCAAGCAGAGTGCATCTTTCAAAATACGTCATGAAAAATCGAAAATTCTATTGAAAACGACGCAACAAATTAATAGCATTAATTTCGACCGAGATACTTTCTTTTGCTAGTCAAAGTACATTAAGTTTTATAGGAAATGTGTATATTTTTCCCCGAATCTGGCAGCAATGATTCTTTCGTCCTTCTCTTACCCCCATTTGAAAGCGTGTTCATTAGAAGAGGACAGATATAGGGGCTGAAAGCTCTCGTGATAGCCCCTTGTACCTCGCTCCATCCTTTTCTAACGTACAGGTTCAGATGGGTTGTGCGAGAGAGACAGCTTTTTCCTTAGCCGCTGATCCTTTTTTCTTGAAATTTTCCACCCGTCGAGTTTATTGTCCGTCCGGTTTCCCCTTGATTACTGCATTTCCATCCGCTCGCTTCCGAAACCACCCCCACCTCATTTCATCCCCTCCCTCCTAAGGAATCCTCCCCCCCCAAAGAAATCCCCCCACAACCCTCAGTTGGGTCTTTGCAAGGCTGCGCTTACCAAAGCTCCGTCGTCGCTTCTCGCATATCGGCGCGCTCTTTGAAATTTCTTTTAATTATTCCGAAAACAAGTCATTAAAGCCGTTGTTTCCTCTCCCTCTCCTTGTCCCCTCTCACCCTCCCATCACCCTCCTCCCTTCACTTTACTACTTTCTCTTCCTCGTCCGGCATATAATTTTCATAATTTAATTTATCTTAATCTTGAATTTTTTCCGGGGGATTTTTTTCTTTTTTTCTCCGTACAGCTCCATCTTCCGCCGCTCACTATTTTCGTCCACAGTGTTAGCAAACCTTGCAAACCTCTGGGAAATATACACGAAAAAAAAAAAAAAGATTAGTGAACTGATTTTGGCACCTGCTATATGTTATGGTAAACTTGACCATAAGTATGGTACATTTACCGATACTTTGAGTAAATTCGACATGCAATCAGGTATCATCACCTAGTACCTAGTCAAAACATAGTATACTTCTGGTTAACATTACCATAACATCTAGCAGGGGCCAAAATCAGGCATCCGTATGGTTATTTTCACCATAGTTTTTTTTTCCGTGTAATAATAATAACCGCTGAACCGCAGTTAAATTATCAGCATATCCGTATTTGTTGAATTCAGCGTCGGAGACTCAATCGGTTGAGAAGAGATTACACAGCTCAGTTCACAGTATTTGTCTTTAATGCGTGAGAATCCTCGCATCTGTAATTTTTTCTCAACATAATCTCCTTCACTGACTTAACTGCGATTTTCGCCGATTTTCAGGCCCCTCATGAGGGGGAGTAGTGGAGGGAGACACAACTCCCTAATCGAAAAATTCACCCCCCTGCGGCCTCCCTGCCTCCCTGCCTTTGGGAGGTTTGAAAATCGGCTACCCTCGGAAAGTGATTATCTTTGAAAATGATGGAACCCGTTTTTCAGATTTTTTTTTTTTTTTATTTCGAAGGCTTTCCTTTTTTTCAGCCTCTTAAAATTTTGAAATTTAAAAAAAAAAAAAACTTAGGGGGCTCAAATGCGCCCTTTAAGTCTTGTACTTTTTTGTGTGTGGAAATTATGTATTTTTTTCTGAAAAGCACTTTGCTCCGTAGAGCATTATTTTAAACCCAACATTTTTTTTTTTTTTTTTTTTTTAATTTAGACCATTTAAAGGAAAGTTACGACGACATTTTGAAAATGAGTCCATATATCGAACTTCGACCTTTGATTTATATAGAACGAAAAACGATATCGAATTCCGGTTTGTGTTAGTAGTCTTTGAAGTATTGGATTCAGGAGGGCGGTACCCCCTGAAAACGCCCCCACGGAGGGGACCCAAAATCGGTGACCCCCTTAAAAAATGTCCCCCTCGACATAATCGAACACGTATTTCAGCGTTTTTCAAAATTCAAAGTCGTTCTCGAGGTATTCAGCCTGTCTCCTTTTTTAATTCACACCCTGTATATTTAACTGATACTCTCGTGAAGGTTAGGTTAGGTCAGGACATATGAAGAAGAGACGGTGCATTTTGCTCTATAGTATTTCATAACATGTTACCTCAGCGTGGATGATCATGACGAATGCGGCCTTTACACGTTGATTTCATTGCTATTCAAAAAGCGCGCGTAAACGAAAGTCTACACCCTATTGGTCATACGGATCAACTTTCAACACAGTCATCAGAAGATGAGGCCAAGTTGATTGTTGAACCGGTTGTTTACCGAATAAAAGCTTTGCACGATCCGGGCGATAAGTGCACCGTTTCTTATTTGTAAATTGTCTCTGGGTTAGGTGAGGTTAGGTTTGGTGAAGGGCCGTACGGTTAGAAATGTGAGGGAGAAAGAGAAAAAATTACTTAAAGATAGGAAAGAACGCAAATAAACGAAGACCGCTTCCGTTCAAACAAACCTCGGAGTTCCCGGACTTCTGACTGGGGAGGGATTTTTTGAAACGGCGCGGGGGGGGGGGGTGTAGTACGAAGTCTTAAGATCTTTGCAAAGCGTCTCTCTCGACTCGCGAAGCACACGATTCCTGAATCTTCCCTTTCTATCGCCGTTCTCCGAACAATATTCATGCATTCTCATAATCGTCAAGATTCAAGTTTTCTTGATCATCTCATAATCTTTTTTGCAAACAAAGTTTACAAGAAAATAATTCACCTCTAAAATAAAAAAAAAAAAAAAATGATTTGAGATTTGTCCCCGCAAGTCATTTCAAAGTTTATTTTATGTTGTTTCTTTGAAGATTTTTTGAGAAGAAGAACGATAGATAACAGAGGAAAAAGAAACATCCATGTCTACCCAAAGAAAGAAGATCTGAGGCCGTCAAATTTGTGAACGACAGAAAGTCTCGTATTTTGACCAGAAATTTCTGGTGTTAATACCAGAATATGGTCGTAGAACTAGAATTTCGTAAACATTTTCAAGAACTATGGTACAAAGACTAGAATTTCGTAAACATTTTCAAGAACTATGGTACAAACACTAGAATTCTGGTAACTGTAGTATCCCTTACATAGGTTCACATACTGTCATGCTTCTAGTAATCTTTTTTTTCAGCGCAAATATAAGTAAACCATTATAGCATATAGTGCCATCTAAGGCTAAAATGTACTTTTCCACTTTTTTCATCGCAAGGTCGAAACTGAAGTATTTTTTTTAAAGTTTTCCTCCTACCCCTGAGAAATTTAACTTCGCCGCCAACGATATTTACCTGAAAGGAAATAAACTACCTCTTTTCAGTCCTGACAATTTTTCCCTTCCCAGTAAAAGCTTCCTATCAACTACTTCCTCCTCCCCCCCTTCCTTTCATTACATATTAATTTCCCTGAAGTTGACAAGTCAGTACGACGCGACGGTCGATGCGTCCCTTTTTTTTCCACGAATAATCTTTTCCAGCCGTCTTTTTTACTTCATTTCACGGAGAGTGAAGGTTGCCCTGTTTTCCCCATTATTTTTGTTCCGGAGAACACTGCTGAGTGCTGAATGCTGATGGTTACATCGGTTTTTTTCGGAGTTGAAAAGTTTTCCTTTTTCAGCTTCGAAAATGATCACTATACTGATCGTTTCCAATGAATCCCATGCAACTGAGACGTCTTGAACCCAAAAAACCTCTTTTCACCGAGTGTGTAGAGGTGGTTTCAGAAGTGCAGGCGGACCTAGACCGATAATCTTTGGAATTTGTCAACATTATTTCTAATATTACTCGATGAAAATGAATAAAAATGAAATTGAGTGTTCACTTTTCAATGAGGAAAAACTTAAGCGCAATAGAACAAAGTCAGGGGCAAATTCAGTATTGATTTGAAGGAATAAAAGTTGAAAATTCGCCAAAGATTATGGTTTTGGTCCGCCTACACTTCTGAAACTACCTCTAACTCTGTCTGTATCGGCCCGTTTGTCACGGATATCGATAGTCTTAGAGATGGTTAGGTTACAGAAGTGTATGCGCGGCGTACAGGCCGATTATCTTTGAAATTTTTCAATATTATTTCTCACGTTAAAAAATAAATATGAATGAAAATGAATTTAACCGTTGGCTTTTCATTGAGGAACACTTTAAAATCAAAAGTTTAAAGTCGGAGGCAAAATCGGACCTATCCTCTTCCTGAAGTAACCGATTATTACGAGTTTATATCGACGAGAAAATGTCAACACGGAAACTTTTCTGCGAAGCGAAAACCAAAAGCTGCTGTTTTGCGTATAATTAGTGGAATTTTTCAATTTAGCGATGATTGCACCGGTTGAGAAAAGATTACACACTACACAGTTCAGATCAGTGTATGACTGTAATACACGAAAATACTCGCATCCGTAATCTTTTCTCAACCGGTGGAGTCGTCGATGACCATTAAAAAACTTGCGGATATTTTAATAATTTAATGGCAATTGCACCGATTGAGATGAGATTACATATCAGATTCTTTCATGCAGTACAGTCTTACACTGAACTGAACTGATCTGTATAATATTTTATCAACCGGTGGAATAATCGATGAATTGGAATCCGGATTTATTGCATCCAATGACGGCAGAGAAATACATTTGATTTTCTCGTCAGGATGTCCCGACATTTTTACTTTCTCACTCTAAGGAAGTTAGAAATTGAGAAAGTATTGCGATGGCGCAGATGAATTTCTGTCTGTATCCCAACATAACTTTTGAACCAATAGTCCATGTACTTCCAAATTTTGCAGAGAAGTTGCCTTTAACATTCCTCAGAGGGACTCTTTTTTTTTTTTTTCTAGGCAAGTTATGGAGGATAAAAAGTTTCCATGAAAATAAATGGGTAAATATAGAGAAAAATGGAATATTTCACATATACCTGCAAGCTGATTATGAACGATCGTATCGTAATGATATCTAGTCGATGATCGAGTGCGTGTTATCGTATAGGTGGTGGGTGGTATTCCATCAAAAGGTTTCATTCTGATAGAAACCCTCCCATCTCTCCGGAAATTCGCCGATGACTCCTGAGATATCGGAGAATTTCTGGAGAGATGGGAGAGTTTCTATCGAAATGAAACCTTTCGGAATGGCACCACCCATAAAATAACACGCACTCGATCATTGACTCGATAGCATTACGATACGACCGTTCATAATCATCACAATCAGCCTGCTGTTTGAATTTTCATTAAAAGTTGCAAAAACACTCTGCAATCAGCCTAGGGTAGATGTAATTCCTTAAGGGGGGTCTGGGGATCTCCTCTAGAGTAATAAAAGGAGGGTCTGGGGGTCACCCTCAGATTAATAAAGGGGGGTATGGGGGTCTCCCCGAGAATATAAGGGGGTTCCCCATTTTAAGTTCGGTGTGAGAAAGTGTTTGTAGGGTATTCTCCACAATTTATTTTGATTGAGTCCACTGTGCGGAGAAGGTGAAGAGTTCACGTGCAGAGCGCCGGCTGACTCACAATTTGACGTGACGCACGACGTGAAGTTGACGTTGCGTTCGGTGCGTGGAGCGTGAGTCTTTGAGCAAAGTTCGGGGTAGCGGGAGCTGCGCGAGGGTTGTGCGAGGTACGAGGACTCCGCCGCACAGTAAGGTCAATTTTTGAGTTACGAGGCTCCCGTCGCACAGTGGGCCAATTTTTTTGTGTAGTCAGATTTTTAGGCTAGGATTAAGCTTTAATCTTCCCATTTATTTTAATAAAGTTTCGTCGCTACTACTGAGCAACGAGCGTAACGGCCAAGGCTGATGTTTTGCGTATAATCTGCATTTGTCTAGATTTATTCTTTGTAAAAGTTGCATTTGACTCATTAAAACTCAAGAAAAATATCGAACTCTCTAGGAACCAGCAATGACTATCGAATGCCATCTTTTTTATGGGTTCAAATGGACGAAATGCCTCGTTGCCAGATTAGCAAGATTCGCCACTGGAAGCGATAAACAAAATCTTCGGAACTCTCATGGCGTGAAGGGACTCAAATCTCTCTCAACTACTGTGCGGCGCACAGTGGAGCGATTCAACAGGAGGGGACGGACATGAAATGAATAAAAATAAATAAATAAAAAAATTAAATAAAAAAAATTAAATTGAAAAAAAAGTAATAATTAAAGTAATGAAAATTAATAATTAGCATTAAATAAATTAAAATTTAAATGTTTTTACCGTCAGAACACTATTTATATAGGGTGATTCTTGTAGACAATTTTATAATATAACCAACGAAACCCTCTTCAAAATTGTAAGTTGCGTATTAACAAAGATATACTCATTTAAAGTCGCAGCGCCACAGTGTTGCCAGATCGAGGGTAAAAAGCCGTATCGTTTCCATTTAAATCAATGTAAAGCGTACAGCTTTTTCATCCCAATCTGGCAATACTGCAGCGCCATGTCCAGCCTCTCCCAATGTCTTGCTCCACTGTGCGGTGGCTCAATCGATTTCAGTCGCCCTGCGTCGCGTCGTTTCCGTGCGCCACGCGATGGCCTCAAATCGGCGTATCAACGATTCCCGTCTCGCCTTTTATTCCTTGTTGTGATGGAGGCGGGTGGCGGCGGTGGGGGCGGGTCGGGTAGGGGGTGTCTTGTACCACGACGTGCGGGTGTCAAGAATAGAAGGAGAATGAAAAATGTCTGAGAGATATTACCCTGCAATCAAATCACCCTAACGCTTTTTTTTTTTATTATTTTATTGTTGCTCGTTTGTTTGGACATTTCAAAAATCAAAAATTTAAATTAGATCTTTTTAAAATCTTAACCATTTTGGAGGCTATGGTAGTGCTCTAGACAGACGGAGACAGGATGCACTTACTTGAGAACGGCCGGAGCCCAAAAGCGCACAGGTGCTTTTAAAAAGGGGCAAAAAACGCTCATTTAGGGACCCAAAGGCGCACAGTGGAATGGTGAGTGCACAACCCAAAAGTGCACGTAGACATTCGAGTGAGCCGAAGGTCAAAAACGCGCAAGGAGAATGGGGCTCTTGCAAACTTTCGCTATAGGGGATTGAAGAGTTGATTCTTGCATAAAAACCTGTAAAAATGACGACGAGTACACTAAAAAATCACGAAATTCACTCTTACAATCGGGCTTAGTGGCGGAGAGACGCAGGTATCATGGAGATTCCTATCTAAATCAGCAGCGGCTCGTGCAATGTGGCAATAATGGATTTCCTCCATTTAAAACTGTGTAAAATAATCGATTACTTGGTGAGGCGCAGCGCCTCACCTAGTATCGATCTTTTTGCATACGCTCAAATGGCAAAAGTGCACGGTTGCCAGATTGCACGAGCCGCCACTGTTCTAAATTGATACATATCTCTGTTTCGGTAGAGACCGCTGCGCTCGGCTAGCGAGCTGATTCTGGTCGCGGTCTCATTTCTACGCATCGCAACTTTCAGCTCAGCCTTTCTTAGCCTTTACTCTTGATGGTTTTCACCGCGGCTATGAGTCCCAAAAGCTTCACTTTTCCACATTGTTGCCAAGTCGCAGTCAACTTGTCAGCCGAAAATTGCCACTGTGGTTGCACTTGCAACCCGAATGCGCACAATTTTGTGTGCGCTTTTGAGAAGATCGCTGGGTGGCCAATTTTTTTTGGGGGGACTTAACAGAATAACAAAGTGCAGCAACATCTAACTGGACCAGCAGCGGATCCAGACATTTTTACTGGGGGTCGTGGGGAGGAGGGGAAGGGGCACGCCTGTGAAATTTGAATTTAAAGTGTCGGAGGAAGCAATTTCAGGCTACTTTTTTTTCGTGGGGAAAAAGGCAAAATTTAAGGTTTTCAGCCCATACCGGGTACCCTCGTCATACTCGTACATTTTTAACCTTATTGTTTCATCCTTCATCTGTACCCTGAGCAAATCTACGTATTTCAGCTTTGTACCGTCAATGACGATTGCTAATTTATTTAATCTTTCCTTCTGTTTGTCTGTTTCAGGTAAGTTATATCTTGTCGCCCCCTCATTTGGTCTGACGAATCCGGTAATCGGGTTGGAGGAAGCCATCAAACGGTTGGACCATGATTTTTCTTCTAATCTTCATTAATCTGCATTTATCTTCTCTGAAATGTCAACTTGATGGAGTTTCAGCAGAGAATTAAAGAATCTCAATCGAAACCAAAAAATGACCTCTTTTTTGGGGCAGAGTTTTGTGTCAGGGGGGAGGGGGGGGGGGGTCCAGACGCCCTGTCTACGCCACTGTCCCTCCACTTTACAGGAGCTTCCATCCTTTATCCGCACAGACCGCGCATGCATGTGCACAGGGATCACTCGTGTATGAGAGGGTAGCGAAGAGAGAAAGAGGCACTGGAGGATGGCGGCTAATGGGAGGGAATTGGGTGGAAGGGGCTCTGAGAGCGAGGATTAGTCTGTGATGCATGCCGATGAAGCGGCGCGGCGGGTTGCAGAATCGCGCGGCGTTGTGCGGGGCTAGGAAGGAGTGGAAGGACTGGATACCGAAATATCAGCCTGGACTGGACGCGGCCGGCAGAAGCAGCGTCGCTCTGTGAAACGAAACATGGTTTTTGTCGGACATAATATCAGATGTTGATTTTTTTGGAAGTTAGAAATTGAGAAAGTTTTGCGATGGCGCAGATTTCTATGTGTAATAATGTATGTATGTATCCCAGCATAACTTTAGAACCAGTGCTCTTGATGCATCCAAAGTTTGTAGAGAAGTTGCTTTCATCATTCTCCAGAGGGGCTTTTTTTGGTTTTTTCGAAATTTTTAGTTGTGAGCAAGTTTTGGAGATTAAAATGCTTCCATTAAAGTCAATGGGGATATGGGTAAACATAGGGAAAAACTGGAATATTTCAAATGCAGCTGTCTGAATTTTGGCGAAAATTTGCAAAAAAAAAAAGAAAAAAACAAAAAATTAAAGTTTGCAACCAGCACAATATTTTTGGAAGTTAGAAATTGAGAAAGTATTGCGATGGCGCAGATTTCTATGTGTAATATGTATGGTATGTATCCCAGCATAACTTTAGAACCAATGCTCTTGATGCATCCAAATTTTGCAGAGAAGTTGCTTTCATCATTCTCCAGAGGGGCTTTTTTTTTTGGTTTTTCGACATTTTTAGTTGTGAGCAAGTTTTGGAGATTAAAAGGCTTCCATTAAAGTCAAAGGGGACATGGGTAAACATAGGGGAAACTGGAATATTTCTAATGCAGCCGTCTGAATTTTGGCGAAAATTTGCAAAAAAAAGAGGAAAACAAAAAATTAAAGTTTGCAACCAGCCTACTGTAAAATTAAGCTCTTAAGGTGGGGGGTCTCACCCTGAATATCATAGGGGGGAGGGGTCTCTGGGCCTCCCCCAGAATATTATTGGAAGGTCTGGGGGTCTCCCCCAGAATATTAAAGGGGGTCTGGGGGCTTCCTCTAGACAAGATAAGGGGGTCTAGGCTTCCCCTTCCCCAAATTAAGTTTAACGTGAGAAAGTGTTTTGTGGGATTTCCCCACACTTTATTTTTGGGTGACTTTACTCAAGAATTGACTATTTAATCGCTGTAGCAAAAGTTAGGAAAAACTCCATTATTTCCGTGAACTTCCGTTTTTCATCTCACTGTGCTTCGCGTCAACCTAGTTGCGACGCGACGACGAACGAAGACCATAGCAGCCGCTTTGCGTTGTATCAAACGTATTTTCTCGTTTAACTCAATGTAAACGTTTTGAATTTCCCGCCAGTTCGGCAGCACCGGAGCGAACGGATGCGGATGCGGAGGACTCAACTACTCAACTGGCGGAATTAGCTCCTTTGATTCGATGAAAAATTGATTGCACTCTCTGATGGATCTGCTGCTCGCCGAGTCGCCGGCCGCCGCGCCGTAATCGCGATGAATTCGGCACTCGCTCGCCTATAATAAAGGATAGACTGAGTCGAGTAGAGTCGAGTTTGAGTCGCCGAACCCTAGCCTTTCCGCGTCCTCTCGGCTGCTCTGCTACCGTTCCAGCGCACCGGTGCTGCCAAACGGAACTGTCGCGAACTTTCGATGCAGGTGAGTGCGGAGTGTCGGTTGTAGGGCTGTTGGAAACCACCCTGATGTCAGCGGTGGTTCACCGTGCCATGTGGCAACAATGTAGCGACTCTATATAAACCTATAAGTAAAATAATCAATCTGAACCTTTTAACTCTTTCATACCTGGAGTCCATTCCAACGGACATGTCCATTAGAAAATCATTGCATTGCAGTGCATGTAGTCTTATGGAAATCAAAAAAATACAAATGCGCATCAACTTAGATGAGGAAACAGCACTGAGATCAACAATGTTAGTCAAAAATCCGTTCCTGGAAAAAAGAATTTTCAGGTTTGAAAGGGTTAAGGGCTAGATTAATTCGAAAGACAGCCTCTCTTCCGTGTATAAAGGGAAGGTAGTTAACTGTTCATACTCGGGGGAGTTGGAATTGCCTATACGATGAACTGAAGGCGCCCAAAAAGACCTTATCTTGCAATTGTTTTCATCGATGGTTGCGTTTACCTGGAATACACACTGAAACAATGTGAAATACACTGGAGGAGAAAAACGAGTGTACTCGGGCGTGGCCCATAAGGGGTTGAGGGGATTCCCTGAATCCCTGATAATTCTATATTTTTGCATCAAATCAAAAATAAACTAGGGAACACGAACACGAACACTTTCTCACATCCAACTTGTTCTGGGGGAACTCGCAGACCCCATATATTTTCTTGGGGGAGACCTCCAGCCCCCTTTAATATTCTGGGGGAGACCCACAGACTCCCTATAATATTCTGGGGGAGACCCCCTCCCCCTCCCCCTCCCCCTTAAAGGGTTAATTTTACATTAGGCTGTAAAAAATAGAAATCGCAAATAGATTTCTTGCATCGAAAAGCGATGAGCATTAGGTGGTACTTTCAGCCTTATTTTTGAAGTCATTGGCGAGATATGTTGCTAAGACGCCGAGACGTTCTTCATGTAATTATCTTGTCACTGACGTACTGTTTTCTTTATTATAAATTACTTTCGGCCTGTGATTTGACTTTAGTCGAACGGTAGCGCACTGGTGGCAGAAATTGCAAGGGCGGCTCATGCAATGTGGCAACAATGGATTTCCTCCATTTAAAACTGTGTAAAATAATCGATTACTGGGTGAGGCGCAGCGCCTCACCTAGTATCGATCTTTTTGCATACGTTTAAATGGCAAAAGTGCACGGTTGCCAGATTGCACGAGCCGCCACTGAGAAATTGGCACCAAACGCTGAAGAATCACCCTAGCAGAGTGGATTTTGAAAGTTTTTATGGAAATATCGTCATCTTCGCGGTTTGACGTTAGAATTATTGTGCCTCATAGCAGAAGCTAGCATAGAAGTATACAATAGGCTTTTTCATCCGTGGCAAAAGCTTGCAACCCCGCTTTATTAACGACTGACTTGATTGCAGCTGAATTGTTTTCGTCCGAGTTGTTTACTTCTAATTCTGAGCTGTTGTATAAATGTAAATTGTCAATGTCTAAAGTATCTTAATTACTGAAGCACTTACAGTGTTTACGTCCAAGTTGTTAACAACTTTTTAATTATGTTGTATAACTTCCATTCAAGTTGTTCGTTAATAACGACGGGTACGTCAAGTTGTTTACGTTTAAAGACTAAGTCTAAGACTAGTCGTTCACAGTTTTCAATTTTAAGGAAGTAAAAAAAATAAAATATGCTATTCAAAACCTGGCTCAATTGCCTGAATGTTCACAATTTCAATTGATTTTTTTTTTTTTTTTTTTTTTTTTTTTTTTTTTTTTTTTTTTTAAATCGACAATTTTGAAAAATGGACCAGTTGTCATTTTATATTTTCGATAGTGAGCTAAAAGCCATTTCCGCTCGCCGTAAAGAATCATAAGAACACATCGAAAACGCAAGCATTTTGTAACCCTCCAACCACTGTATTGGTTCAGGAAACCAGACGAAAGCAAAGCTATAAATCCCTCAAATTTAGAGAGTAGTTAACTATTCCTACCTCGCGGTGGTCGTATTGCCTATATCCGTAATTGAAGGCGCTCGATGAAACTAGTTTGCAAATGTTGTGAGTTTGGAATAGCTTTTACTGCAGCAGAGCTGTCGTTTTGCGTATAATTATTCGCATTTTTCGATTCTCCGATGGTTCCACCATTTGAGAAAAGATTATACAGTTCAATTCAGTGTATCACTGTAATGCACGGAATATCTCGCATCTGCACTCTTTTTTCAACCGGTGGAGTCGTCGATGACTTTAAAAAGAAACTTGGGAATATTTTTTAATAATTTAACAGCGATCGCACCGATTGAGAAAAGATTGCAGATGCGAGTATTTTCGTGCAGTACATTCATACACTGAACTGAACTGTTTAATCTTTTCTCAACCGGTGGAATCATCGGTAAATTGAAAAATGCGAATAATTATACGCAAAACGGCATTTCTGTTAAAGGGTTAAGTGATCCGTACATCCGTCCTCATTCATGTTATTTCCAGCAATATATATTTGAATTTTTTCTCCATCGGGTATTCATCTGACGACCACGGAGCTTGGGGTGGTGCCTCGCGTTCGCCGGGTTGCTGACGAGCATTATTGCAGGCGTCAGCTGATATCAGATAGAGTGAAATATTATGTATTACGGCCGTTGCCGACTAGTGATGTTATCTGCCCTGCATTATTCCACGCCGCTTATACCAGTCGCACATTGGGGTATTGGGCACTGACCCGTGGCCAAATTTTTTTATTCAATTTTATTTATTTTTGTTTTCTGACTTTTTTTTTTTTATATATTTTTCGTCAATTTGAGAAAGAAAACCCGAAAATGGGATTATATAACTTTACGAGACTGGGCCCAAATTTTGTTTGGTCCCGATGGTTCTTGGAGTGTGCATAAAAATGGCGGACCTAACCTCAATTTATACCTTTATACTAACGTAAAGCATCGGTCGGCATCGGTTGAGCCTAGGATTACGTTACTTAGGGCGAGTTTATACCCGACCTAATTCTAACCTCACTCAAGATGTTAGAACTCTTTCTGCTCTCGACGACTCTCTCTACTCCCACCCTCATGAAAAACATATGTGCTAACTGCGCAAAGGATGACCCACTTTTATGATAACACTATTTCGTGCATTTTTGGAGAGATGTTCCGGTTTGTAGTACACGATTCGAAAAACTATCTAGAATACGAACATATACGCTCTTATAGTTTTGGTCCTGGACTTTGTATTTTTGATTTTTGGCCGCGGATCAGGGTCCAATATTCCATAGTGCGCCGCTCATACCAGTCGGGTCTACTCTCATCCAGCTTTGAACTATATTGCCAGATTTGTCATTTTCTTGATTTGAAAAATGGTTCCTCCGAGTCAGAAAAAGTGAATTATGAAATCGAGGGGAATCGTGCAAGGGATTTAGATCCACTCTTTAAATCGCCCTACTCGATAAAGAAAGAGCTCTCTCAACTCGGGTTATTTTGTTTCGTGCTTGCTGTTTTTGTTGTTGTTGTTTTTGCTGTTGTTGTTTTTGCTGTTGTTGTTTTTGCTGTCGTTGTTTTTTTTTTTTTTTTTAGGAAACAAAATACTTTCTATCCTTATATCCATTTGGGGGAGCGAGAGAGTAAAAAAACAATAATCTTGAAACATAAAACTTGACCTTTGAAGTATGAAAACGCGAATAGAAATCACGAAACTCAAAAGTCGGTTTTATATAATAATTAGCTGTAACGATAGAGGGGGCCAAACATGTTATAAGTCCTATATCTCTAAAAGTGACAGCATAGACGATCTGAATCTGTATTGTTTGCCTCACTCTTTTTAACCTCAAATCAAAAATTGTATAATTAATCCAGTGGAAATTGGTTTTAAACGAAAGTGCGATTGTTCTAGAGTGGATATTTGGACGCAGAATTCCAATACAACTATTCAGGTGAGAAAATTGGGCTTGTTTCTGTTATGTGTCAGTTTCTTTATCGTGCAAGTCCTTCTGGAAGAAACATTGATATCGATTTCTTTGTCCAGATAGCCCCTCTAAAACTATTGAACTTTTGTTTTTAGCCAATTTCAAAGGTATTTGTCACAAGTTTTTTTTTTTTTTTTTTTTTTTAAAAAGGTTAAAAAAAGTGAGGCAAACAAACCGAGCGTGTGTGAAAATGTCCATAAGAGATTCCCATCATACCATAAATCCTCTCTGTCGCTATAGCTCGTTTTTTGTATCAGAGTTTCTTTGGAACCAGGGGTCCTCGGATCGCTCTACTAAAAGAGTCTATTGTCATGAATTTGATCACGACGACTTCGGTCTCCTCTTCGTCACTTTGCGCCCGATTTTTAAATAGCTCGTCAAATTGCTAATATATAGCAACATCTCACGTTTGATTTCCGGTCCACGAAGCGCGGGCAGCTGCCTCGTGGATTCTCCCTCATCTCCCCCATCCCTCCCTCCACCCCCACCACTGTAAATACACCCCCGTACTTTTTCTCCATGGGGAGCAATGGTCCGGCAAATATCGATTCACAGGTTTTAATTATTAATGCGTGTTTATTCGGTCTTCTACACGAGCTGATCCTAACTATGTTTTCAATTTTTTTTTTTTTTTTTTTTAATAATATTCCCATCTGCGTCCGTTACTATTACATCCATACCTTCTACAACCCACTAATATCGCGATTTTTTCCTGTCTTTTTTTTTTCTTTCTTTCTTCTTTATTGACTGTCGGGTTTATGCTTCGCAAAATTTACATCGTGTCTGTTATAACTATTTAATTATAGTTGAAAAGAAGAAGAAAAAAGAAGAAAAAAATTATCTCTCCACCCTCCCTCCGTTTTTCATGACGCCCATTTCCTGTCCGTATCACATTATTTTATGAAATATACAGAGGTTGTCTGTCGTACTATGGCATCAGATCTTCATTTATACCTTCTGTGGTGCACGCCCGCGTAAAATAAAATGGTCTTATTGTTAGACTCGTCATCTTTTATGACCGATTCATACTAAATATAGGAGTTAAAGTGTTCCTTGCAACGAGCTATAGCGATAGAGAGGATTTCTGGGGCGTAATATTGAAACTTCACGAAGGTAGCCATGATGGAAACAGTGGCGTCGCGAGCCATCTGGCAACAATGCAAGTGCTCCATTTAAACTCATTAAATATATCGAATTTTCCTTGTGCACTGTGCACCCTCTGAATTCGATCTTTTACATGAGTTTAAATGGATAGAATACATTGTTGCCAAATAGCACGCGACGCCACTGGATGGAAATCTCACATGGACTTTTTGCCTCACTTTTTTTATAACCTAACCTAACCTAGCCGAACCTTTTTTATAACCTTCACAGCCGAATAGAGTGAGAACCGGACCGGCCGGAGAACCATAGTCTGTATCTGCACGCGGCTTAAAAATTTCGTCGGATTCGATATTTTATACGGTTTGAAATGTCAAAAAAATGCGAAGTTGCCAGATTTCATGGCACGCTACTACTACTTAAACCGTATATTTTCTTTGTTTTACCCTATGAAAATGAGTCGAATTCCTTTGTAAATGTGGCAACGATGAGCTGCTTTGTAGCGATGTGAAGCTCTTCGCGATGAGGGACGCGGACGCTTCTCCAGAAATAACCAAACAGAGACGGTGCGGCGGTGGTGTCTTCGGATGGGGATTGGGGTAACTCTACATAGTTGCCAAAGCTCACAAATAATAATTTACATAGGTCTGAGAATGATCAGACAATATAAACTATAGGAAATACCCGTCGAACACTTTATCATACAAAAATTATTCTGGCCCCCCAGACCCCCTTTTATATACTCTGGGAGAGACCCCCAGACCCCCCTTTAATGTCCTGGGGGAGACCCCAGACCCCCCTTTAATATCTTAGGGGAGACCCCCAGACACCTTATTATTCCGGGGGAGATCCCCAGACTCAAGGTTATAGATTAAAGAGATATGCTCATCTGACTTCGTGCCGCAAATTCAGCGGCACGCAGTTCAAAATCACTGCAGGCAAAATGACCGACAAAAGCAGAAAACATTGGGCTGCCCTCTGCAGGGAAGCAAGAAACAGCCCAATGTTTTCTGCAAAGAATATACGTTTTCTGCTTTTGTCGGCCATCTTGCCTGCAGTGATTTTGAAGTCATATGAGCATACCTCTTTAATCTATAACCTTGGCCCAGACTCCCTTTATGGAGTTAATTTTACAGTAGGCTGGTTGTAGAATTCACTCTATTACAATTAGCAGAGACAACTTAGCTCAAAGTTCAGTTTCAGCTCAAACTTTTGCGTTCATCGTTATTTTGCTAGCATATTGCATATTAAATGATAGTTTATTTGCCCGTAGCGAAACCTTGCAAGAGCTCCTAGCTCCTCCATTGGACGCACTAAATCTCCCTTTCGTATAATCAAATCCGATTGGTCCATTTGAACAGCCCGCGCTACGCTGGAACAGTCCAACACAACGCAGATAAGACAACGATGGGTGACGAAGTGAGGGCGCGTCAAAGACATCCATTATTTGAACATTTGAGCTGCTTCGCTGATTTTACAGGTGCGGTTCAGTTGAGTCACGCGCCATGAAGTATTTTTGTGCTGTGATTTTTTTTTTTTTTTTTTTTTTTTTTTTTTTTTTTTTTTTTTTTTTTTTTTTCTTCACCTTCATTAAATTGCCCTTTCGGAACTGTGGCTTCAATACGTCACACATACTTGATTCTCACGCTTTTAAGACATTGATATTTTCCATAAATTAACGAGAAAGTAATAATCCCCGCACACCCATTCGTTCGATCTTTTTCATGGGTTCAAATGGGCAGGATGCAACATTGCTAAATTAAACGCATACGGCGCACAAGTGGAGCGAGCGATAGTCAACGGGAGGGATTGGACGTAGAATATATTATTAAAATTACGAATTTGAATGCTAACCGACAATTCCACCGGTTGAGGAAAGATTACAAAGTTCACTTCAGTGTATGACTGTCTTGCGTGAATATAATCTTATCTGTAATCTTTTCTGAATCGGCGCAATCGCCATTTAATTATTAAAATATCCGCAAGTTTTTTTAAAGTCATTGACGATTTCACCGGTTGAAAAAAGATTACAGACGCGAGTATTTTCGTGCATTACAGTCATGCACTGAACTGAGCTGTGTAGTCTTTTCTCAACCGGTGGAATCATCAGTGAATTGAAAAATGCGATTAATTTTGTGCAAAATAGCAGATCTGCGGGCCGATCATTTACTTCATCGCTAAACCGATCGTTAAGAATGTTTATGGGTGATTCTATTGGTCGAACATTTTAAAACTTAGCCGTTGCTATGGTAACCATCGTTATAGTGCCCGCTCTTTAAAGGTTACTCACGAATAACCTTTAAATAACGAGACGCTTAACGATGGTTACCATAGCAACAGCCAAGTTTTACAATTTTCAACCAATAGAATCACTCATACACAGTCTGAACGATCGGTTTAACGATGAAGTAAATGATCGTCCCGCAGATAGGGACTCTAATTTGAACTGACGGAAAGCAACGATGCCCGATTGTACCAAGGTTATAGATTAAAGAGGTATGCTCATCTGACTTCGCGCCACAAAGTCAGTAGCGCGCAGTTCAAAATCCAGATCCAAGATGGCCGGAAAAGCAGAAAACATTGTATACTCTTTCCCGAAAACATCGGACTATTTTCTGCTTTTGTGGAGACGGAGCCCAATGTTTTCTGGAAAGAGTATACAATGTTTTCTGCTTTTTCCGGCCATCTTGGATCTGGATTTTGAACAGCGCGCTACTGACTTTGTGGCGCGAAGTCAGATGAGCATACCTCTTTAATCTATAACCTTGCGATTGTACGCAACTAATATAGCTGTGGAGTGCGACTAAAATGTCCAGCCCGCCTTATAACGATGAGGGGCTAGATCGAATCGCATGAAGTCTCAAAACAAACGTATAACTTAAAATGTTTATCAATACAAGCGGACTCCGCGACTCGACTCCGAACGACGGGTTGCGTTCGACGCTAAATGCGGCGTTTAAGCTCGTTAAGGAATATGGCGGAGGGGTGATGAGACCGATGGGGGGGGGAGGGGAAGAAGCGTTCCTTCTCTGTTTTTCAAGTCAATCTTGCAGCCATTTACAGAGTCCCTCTGCGGCGCGACCAAAATCAAGGCTCCTTATAAACGCCACCGCGCGCGAGAAATCATAAAATAGACGGCGCCTAAAAATAACAATAGTACGCGCTCGCTGAGACGCGTGACGGCGTAAGACAAATAACCACGGGAAGATGCTTCGATTACCTCACCTCACGTGGTGGTAGTAGTGGTGGTGGATCGCGCAGTAGGCCAAATTAACCGATTTTCTGGTCAAATAATTATCAACTTGAGGGTAATGGGGCTTGTTAAATGAAGTTTCCGGTCTCTTTTCAGTCTCTCGGCGTCTCCTTATGCTTTCCATGGAAACGGAGAGGAGATGCCGAGCGGCGACTATTGGAATGACACATTCTGACGATCTCCGAATATCCAAGTACTCGTTTATGAACAATCTACCCTTTACAATTGTATACGTAAATTATAAGAACTAGTAAACTTCGCTTTAGTATATTAATAAATAAGATATGCATCTCCTACTAAGCGACTCGCGTACAGTTATTTGAAATTAACAGGGCTGCATACTTTTGCTACAGCAATATGAAAGGTTGATTCTGTTGTAAAATCGCGTGAAAATCACATTACGCGCATGAAATGGTCTTAAAATCTACTCCTAAACCGACAGAAGGCGTGTTAAGGAAAGCCTAAGATAACGGTCGAAAGGGCGAAACAACCCATGCATGCATGCACCACGAGCACCAAAAGATGAACGACGACGGCAATGTGCAATGCAGTGGCGGCTCGTGCAATCTGGCAACCGTGCACTTTTGCCATTTAAACGTATGCAAAAAGATCGATTATAGGTGAGGCGCTGCGCCTCACCAAGTAATCGATTATTTCACACAGTTTTAAATGGAGGAAATCCATTGTTGCCACATTGCACGAGCCGCCGCTGGTGCAATGTTGCTTGGAATGTAAACAAATTGTCTTACTTCCTCAATCCTCATAGTACTTACAGAGCCAGAGAGTAGAATGGGGCAGTTTGGAGGGTCTGAAATGTTTTGTTTTTTTATGAAGGAAATGAAAGTACTTGATAAGCTGAGGACAAAGGTGCCTTTTGTTTCTAATTAAGTCCCATTGTTTCGGAGATGAGATTTTGGCCCAACATACATGGTTTTAAATGGGCATTCCTCGTAGTGACGTCACTACGCACACGATCTTTTACAACTTTACAAGTGTGTGTCTTCGAATCTGGGACACTTCTGAAAAAACCGAAGGCACCCTTGTTCTCAGCTCATCAAGTACTATCATTTTCTTTATGAAAAACAAAACATTTCAGACCCTTCTAACTGCCCCATTTCAACAATTTATTACGGTCCTTCGCTGTAGAACTTGCTGAAATTAACGCCCTTAATGGTAGTATCTATTAATTTGGCATAGCTTTAGATGTTTTTATGATGAAATGACATTCTTTGACTTCTACGCAAAGTCCTGTTACCGTGGAATTGCCCGTAAGCGATAGGAGCTTATATGAGTTGAGACAGACTTCTAAGAAAAATCATCTCGAATGTCTTATGAACATTGTTTGGAGATTTTAAATTTGCGGAAGAAATCGGTCGTTTTGTTGAAAGCTAATTTTTGTTCACGAAGTCTTTTGAAGTTCGTTCGCTTAGAGTGTCAAAACTTTCATGGAATCGTGCCTGACTTGTTGACATCAAAATTAACTCCAAATCTTTGTATAGACATTCGCGAAATGAATTTTCATCGAGCGCCCCTTCAGTTGATGGCGTAGACAAAATGAACGTCCCGGAGTGTAATTAACCACCCTCTTCTAAGTGAGCGAGCGGTGATTTGAGGAAATAAGCTCGCTCTGAAAAGGGTGTAAGGTTGACATGAGACTGAATTCTCGGAAAAATTATCCCGAGAGCAGAGCCAGCCCTTTGCCAGGAATTTGTTTCTCTCTCTCTCTCTCTTTGCTCATTTGAACTCATGTGCAGGGCTGCCGTTTTGCGTATAATCAATGCTATTTTTCTATTCACTGGTTGAGAAAAGATTACACAGTTCAGTTCAGTGTATGACTGTAATGCACGAAAATACTCTGATCTGTAATCTTTCCTTAATCGGTGGAAACTCCGTTGATTAATTAAAATATCCGCAAGTTTTTTAAAGTCATCGACGACTCCACCGGTTGAGAAAATATTACAGATGCGAGTATTTTAGTTTATTATAGTCATGCACTGAATTGAACTTTGTAATCTTTTCTCAACCGGTGGAATTATCGGTGAATTGAAAAATAGCATTGATTATACGCAAAACGGCAGGCGCTGCTCATGTGTTACAAAAGGAGAAAGATGGTGGCCGAAGTCATGTGATAGTTACTCTCTCCATCCTTTTGGAGATGCGCTCGCATAAACTGAGGAAAGAGAGAGAGAGAGAGAGAGAGAGAGAGAGAGAGAGAGAGAGAGAGAGAGAGAGAGAGAGAGAGAGAGAAGAGAGAGAGAGAGAGAGAGAGAGAAGAGAGAGAGAGAGAGAAGAGAGAGAGAGAGGAGAGAGAGAGAGAGAGAGAGAAGAGGAGAGAGAAGAGAGAGAGAAGAGAGAGAGAGAGAGAGAGAGAGAGGAGAGAGAAATTCCTGGCTACTGGAGAGTGTTTGCTGCATCGTGTGGGGAAATTCGAAGCTTTGCTGGGAGGAAGAGATCGTTTTGTCGAACGTCAATGTTCATGTTCACGGTTCAGATAGTGTGATGCCTGAAAACATGTTCTATCCGTTCCAGTATTTAAATGTTGAAATCCTCATGGCCCACTTTGATTTTTGATCATTCGATAAGTTCGGAATGTTCCCATTTTCATTGAAATTTGTCTGAAATGATAGCTCGCTGTTCTTAACCCTTTCGTCTCATAATCCAATATAAAGACGATTTTGTAACGTGGATTCTTGTATGACTTAAAAAAAAAAATAAAATAAAAAAAAATAACATGATTATGAAGTTATATTATGAGAAAAAATCATTTGATTCTCTGTTAAAAGTATCATTAGCTTTGTAAAACTACTTCCCATGGAGCAGCACCATTGGCGGATCCAGCAATCTTGGTAATAGTGTATTCTTCCCATTTGATTTGATGAAAAACAATCGATTAGTCATGGGGCTATAAGCCCCTTCAAGAATCGTTTTTTTTTTTTTTTTTTACTATACATTCAAACGGGAAGAACGCGCAGTTGCCAGATTGCTGAATACACCTATGAGCAGCACTGAGAGGGTTAAGGGTTAGTTTGTAGTTGTATTCGAGATTCCGCGATTGTGCTAGTTAATCAAAACGACCGGTTAGTTTGTATTTAATTCGCTCCATAATATTATTTATGGGAAAGGGAAAAAGATACCTTGCATATGCGGGTCTTGTTCCGGTGTTACCACGAGATTAATCCCACCACCAGCCTGTATTTACATCGCTGAAGCTCCATTATTCGGATTATTAATGTCAACGATTGACTGTGGATTGACCCAAAATCAGTTGGATTATTCCTTTCCTCTGTTTTCTCCTCCCCCCCCCCCCCTGTTGTTGCGAAAGAGCGTTGACTCATCGATTTAAAGGGATTCAATAATTTGTATTTCTCTGCCTCTTCCTGTCTTTGTCTCTCTCTCTGTCTCCGTCTATCTCTCTCTCTCTCTCCCTCTCTCTCTCTCTCTCTTTCTCTCTCTCCCCCCCCCCCTCTCTCTCTCTCTCTCTCTCTCTCTCTCTCTCTCTCTCTCTCTCTCTGTCTCTCTGTCTCTCTCTCTTTCTCTTTCTCGCTCAATGGCCGTGTGAAGACATGACATGTGTGATAGAAGAATGGAGGAAAGGGTTATCATGTAACTTTCGTCCCTCTTTCTCTGTCATTTTCGAACGCAAGCTTTTCAATGGGAAGAAATAGAGGAAGACAAATGCATGTATCCGATCTCAGCAATGGGTCTTATGCAACGTTTTGATATAGCGTTATGGAGGGTCGGTCGTCTCGTAAAATCGTTTGAAAATCACTTTAGAGTAATCTAACGAGCTATACATTTATCTAGAGTGGCAGGTTAATGGGTAATCTGCGTAACCAGTAACCACCATGGGGGATTTTTAGGTTAGGTTTAAGCGAGTAATTTGTCCATTTGATTCCGTGTATTTTGGTGCAGAGCGACGCACAGTGGATCAAAGCATGTTCCGGTCCATTGTGCGGTGGCGCCGCACCAAAATACACGGAATCAAATGGACAAATTACTCGCTTAAACCTAACCTAAAAATCCCCCATAGTGGTTACGAAGATTACCCATTAAACCGCCACGCTAGATAAATGTATAGCTCGTTGTAGTAATCAAAAAGTATCTAAATTCACTCGTAAACCAGCGGAAGACGTTTTAACAAAATTCAAAGATGGCGCGGTTGAATGACCGGGTGACATTTCGCCTCCTCGGTGGAGTATTATTATTCTTTAACCCCGAAAACACTGGCGTCGCGTGCAGTTTGGCAACTATGTATTATATCCATTTAAACTCATGTAAAAGATCGAATTCAGGGGGTGCACAGTGCACAAGAAAAATTCGATATATTTAACGAGTTTAAATGGAGCTGTTGCATTGTTGTCAGATGGCACGCGACGCCACTGCCCGAAAAAGTGTAAATAATGGCGATCTCTTTCCTTCTTTTCGCACCATTTTTCACTCCGCAAATATATCTTCCCCCGAAAACAAGATACCGAGAGAAATCATGGCTTTTATGCAGGGCTGCCGTTTTGCGTATAATCAATGCTATTTTTCTATTCACCGATGATTCCACCGGTTGAGAAAAGATTACACAGAGCAGTTCAGAGTATGGCTGTAATAAACGAAAATGCTCTGATCTGTAATCTTTCCTTAATCGGTGGAAACTCCGTTAATTAATTAAAATACCCGCAAGTTTTTTAAAGTCATCGACGACTCCACCGGTTGAGAAAAGATTGCAGATGCGAGTATTTTAGTTTATTACAGCCATGCACTGAACTGAACTATGTAATCTTTTCTCAACCGGTGGAATCATCGGTGAATTGAAAAATAGCATTGATTATACGCAAAACGGCAGCCCTGCTTTTACGCAACAGGAGTCGGAGTAAACAAATCAACTGTGTATACTTACCCATTCACTCGGCAGTTTATTTTGACGTTTCTTTGTGGGTGAGGGTTATTTTTTTTTTATTATTTTTTTTTTTTTTTCTGTTTTGTAATAATCAGTATAAAAAATAAGCAAAATATACCAAAGCTGAAGAATATGAAACGCTGTAAAAAGTAACTTGCAGAGACCATATCCGACTGATTGCCAGTGTCACAAACATTTTCGCCGGCCGGTAGCGGAGTTCAAAGTTTGGTAACACCAATGATTGCTTGCGCTTGTATGTAATTCCCGAACTGCAAGCGCAATACTCGCACTTTAAACACCTCGAACTTTCGAAAGCTTTTTTAAGCTTTTAAGAACCCATTCGCAAAAAGTGGAAAGTACCGCCATGAAAAGTTTGAACGATGAGAGGCAGCCCGGGCTCCCCGCAGCTGCGTCCTCCGTGTGTAAGACTCTTAAAATGAGAGATCTCCCGATGTTTTGTACAGGTCTTTTTTATTTCCTGGCACCGCGCTCAAGCTGGCAATCCTACATTTCATGCATTTAAATGTGTGTATTATTATCGATTCGAGGGAGAACTTAGTTTCGACCATTTTACTTTCTCACTCAAGAGAGAATTTCTCAAATCATAACTTTTATTAGTTACATAAGTTTTTAGGCTTTTAAAAGGCGAGTAAAAACGTTGAAAGTACAAAATACAGAATGATTTCTTGCAGGAGAACAGCGGCGGCTCGTGCAATGTGGCAACAATGGATTTCCTCCATTTAAAACTGTGTAAAATAATCGATTACTTGGTGAGGCGTAGCGCCTCACCTAGTATCGATCTTTTTGCATACGTTTAAATGGCAAAAGTGCAAGGTTGCCAGATTGCACGAGCCGCCACTGCAGGAGAATTCAGATGATTCCAGGGTCTATTAGTTCCAAATGTAGCCACCACGTCGCGCTGCACAAAAAGTCGACGTTTTTGGCTAAAATTGACGAAATTACGCTAAAAAAACAAATTTGAGAAATGTCAGCACCTGCAAGCATACTTCAAATATCCTGAAAGTTTCAAGCTGAAAAACTCAAAAGTAAAGCTGGATATTATGAAATACAAAAATCCCCGTAAGCCTCAATGAGTGCGAGTGAGGCAGATAGACGTATTATCAATCGCACTCACTCTCACTCACTAAGCTTACGGCGAATTGAATTTCACAATTTACGGCCTTAATTCTAAACCAATTTTGCTCGTTTTGGGCTCAAAAAATCCATTAAAAAAATTGCAGGTGCTGACGTTATTAGATTTTGTGTTTTACCCCTATGGTTTCAATTTAAAATGCCAAAAACACGACTTTTCCGAAAAGCGACTAGTGGCGCTATCCATCGGATTGAAATCAGGAAAAGTTTCGCCTGGAATCACCTTTATGCGATATGTCCCGTTTACGAAATTTCACAGCACGAGAAAGAGATAGCTGTAAGTATTGAGGGTTACCTACGTGAGAGTCAGGTTGACACATTGCGAGTTTTTCCACATTGCAGATTGCAACGGATGAGTGTACTGTTGGCGAACCGTTGATTTCTGTAACACGCCACTTTACACCCCTTCATGCACGCATTTTGGGATTCGACTTTTTTTGAGATTATTTTCGACCGTTCACAATAGGACAATTTTCTAAGAATTCTGATGGGTCACACTATTTTTTGCAAATTGTCTATTTGAATTCTATCGAATTTCACGTTACATAAAATGATACACATGTGTACTACTTCCCCGTGAAAGGGTTTAAACCGCGTTATTGTGCTAATTTTTGGGAGCCCCACATTCGCTCGATTCTCAGTTCCCCCATCTCCGATTGTGATTGTAGTAAACCCCCTCCTCCCTCCCCCCTTCACCGCTACTTGGCCCTAGTATTTTGTGACCTCCGCGCGAGCCCCCCCCCCCTTCCGTACCATTATTTCCATTATTTATGGAACGGAGCCCCCAATATATCGGGAGCGTTTTGCTATGGCGAGGGCGACCTCATAAATCACCGTTGAAAAATAAACGTATACTACTCATTGGCGCACAATGATCTGATATGAAAAAATAGTGGCCGAAAATCAGGGGGGTGGGAAATGTCATCATTCGACCTTTTTATGCGTTATTAAAACTTTCCAGTGACATTTCCAGGTTTAAATTACTAGTTGATAGCGTTCTCTGTGATTAAAAGTGATTTGAAAGTTTATAAATGACAAATAATTGATGAGAAATTTACTCTCTTTTGTTTGGCCACTAAAAAATGATCTCAGATCACTGTTCGGCGGAGGTGCGAATATTGGTTCTACCTTTTCTTTTTAAACAATATCCCGCTTCGATTCAAAAATCTATGAGAAACATATTCATCGACGAATTACGTTTGAATTCAACATTGAATTGGAGAGGGGGGGGTGGCGAAACAGAGCATATTTTTCTCTCTCCTCCAGTGCTGCCAAATTTGACGGGAAATCAAAAAATTTTACATCGAGTCAAATGAGAAAATAAGTAAAATTATTCGCAAAATGGCAGCCCTGCGCTCCCCTCTTGCGGACTGTAAGCTTTTATTTTTTTGTTTTTTGTTTTATTATTTTTTATTGCGTTTCATGAAACGATGTTGCTAACTATTATAAATATGTTGTATGCGGTGTTATCCTCTCGGCAATCGACGGAATATTTAACCTTTTACTTTTCTGTGATTGTATTATGTATGTGTGTATTGATTTTCATCAATTGAATGTTCAGTGCCTCCGATAAGCTTTCTTTTATACGATAAAGTGAA